>JALHCE010000130.1:0-21498 GCA_024340795.1 Tolypocladium amazonense
CCCCCTTTTTTTTTGTTCCGACGGAGCATTATTGCCAACATGGATCGGAACTCCTCTCATGCGCGCCTCGGATACACTTTTGTCGCTAATAACTCAATCTTGCTGTAAGCCTTTGTTGAACTCGTTGCCGATCGAGCTCATGGTGTCTACGAGTATGCAATGAGGGCCCGTTTCCACTCGATTATCAACCATTCCTGCGAACCCGACCTTTTTTTTCGCAAGAATATAAAAAATAGCCTCGTTTTCGATTACATGTTAACCCTGTTTTAAACACGTGTTATGGAAACCCTAGATACAGTTTTAGAGCCATAGATAATAAATAATAAGTTACTGTAAATTCCTATGTTCTAAAAGTTAATACAAGTCCGTTATTGCTTACCGATCCAGTCGTACAGGCTAATTAAAAAAGCACTAGCAGTTAGGATAGAGGAGAAATCCCTTAGGTTAACAAGCGAACGCCCGAAATTCTCATATGCCTAAACGCGATGAAATCCATCCAATCCTCTATGAAGAAAAAGAGGAGACCAATGTACAGCCGTAAATCTTCCGGAAGAACGAAATTTGTTACAATTTCAGCAAATTAAACCAAGCAAGCCTGCAGAAGTTTCAAGTTATAGCAAGGTAGCAGTGTTATAGAGACGGACCAAGTGAACCCATGGAACATGTAGAGGGAGAAGTCGTACTTGAGAAAAGGGGTTCCGCGCCGCCCGCGAAACAAGCCGGGTGGAAAGGGCCCAGAGCGGTTCCCCTCCAACGGACAAGTGGACGGCAACGACGAACGGCTCAATAGCGTTTCGGTAAATTTGGCCTTCTCCATGGTGTCTGCCAAGAGATGTATCGTTGTCGTAGTTGTCGATTGCTCCTGTTACGACCCAGGCCGAGGGCCGCGGAAAGAGTCGGCGGTGCAGCGCCAATGCAGAACAAACCAGGATCGGATTGGCAAATGGCCTGCAACCCGATATAAATTGATGAATACGATCGCACGCAGCCAAGCCGGGGTCTGCTTATCCTCGTCATGCCGCTCGAGGCTCTAGAACCATGCTATTTGACGGCAACGTGGACGTGTACATCTAGCGGGGTTGCGCGTAGGCAGGTAGTAAATGTGATAGGGATTAAGACAAACTACCACGTTCCACTCTTTCCAGCCTTCTGCGTTTAAACTCCCAGACTATCGTGTATGTTCTTCCCGCCACCTCAACATATGCTGTCAGTTATAAATAACGGATGCAAGACGGGCCAGACCTTCGATTCTTGACGTTCTGAAGTCTTCCAACATGTCAATAAAGAGCCAGCTATACTCATTTCTTGGGCAGATAACTGCAGGCACTGTGAGACTAGCAAAGGAACAGAATCTCTCGGCTCGACGGTGGGACAGAACTCTTGCGAGGACGGCATAGCGAATAAAGCATTTTCAGACATTGGGTTGATTTATGGTTTTGATCTTCTTGGACTGACCTAAATGGTAGTGCTCTTAATAATAGACTCATAGGGAGTTCGGTGACACGACACTGGCTTGTAGTTGGTGGCTGGAATCATGCTACGTCGATGACCTGACCGATACCCTGTTCACGGGTTTTTAGAAAGCAACATGACTGGTTTGTTGGTTTAATGGTGCAGGCTCCCTAACTATGGGAGATAGAGCAACAAACAACTGGTGGAGGGACATCAAGGGGTCCCAGGCAGCTTACAGACGTAACGGTGCGTCTAGATGTCTGAAATCACGATTCATGGCTGGTATCGCTATTTTACATGCACAAAGTATTGGATTGGAAATTCGCGAAGGCCAAAGTAGGAAATAAGACCAGAATTATTAACTCGACTGCTTAGATTAATAGAAATATATTAGCGTTATCGACGATCTATGTAGCCGTATGAGCTTGCCAAGATTTTTTTTGGTGTTTTCTCTTTTGTCGTCCCACTTGAACCTCGCTTCGTCCCCTTGCCTGACAAAGTAGCATAGTAAGTTATGATAATATAATCCCGCCCCCATTGTACCTTCGCGTGCCTCTTCTTAGCGTTTGTTGACCAATTGATCATTCTGCAGTGTCGAAGCGCACGCCGCAAATTTCGAGGCCTTTGGCAAAATATCCATGTAGCGGTCTAGCGCCTCCTTGATACTTATCCGCACTCTCCTGATAACCGTCTCCCTTGTTGTAGACGAGACCATTTCGAGAAAGTGGGCAAGGCTCTCCGCCGATGAACTGCGCCTCGATCTCTTCCTTTCGGCGCCAATCCTCTTTGTTCCAGCAACGTATTTCCTGTTTGGGATTCTCACTGGAAGGATCCCACCAGAGACCCATAATGCCATCTTTCTTGGTGCACGTATCGCCGCATAAACGCCAATATGCCGAGTCCCATTTGTCCTGCGGGCAGTCCGCATTTTTATCTTCATCATCGAAGCGGGCGTTCTTATAAGATTTTGCCCAGTCGGAGTCCTCGTCAGTAGACTGAATCTCGGTAGACGGCATAGCTACCGCCACGGCAATGAGGGAGAGGAGGACGACTGAAGTCTTCATTGTAGGAGTTGAACCTCGAGGCTGATTAGATTGAAGGTATAAGTCTTGGGCGAATGCAAAAATCTCAGGTGCTTGTATGTATCGCAAGGCTGCGCGTGAGGAACAACACTACTACATGGATGCTGAGCTGTCTCGTTATTTATACCTTATCATATGTAATGAAGCCCAGACTGTCCCGGACGTATTCTGGTCATAGTTAATAGAATATCATGCTGGACTGGCAACGTGACTGACAATAGCGCCTTGGCACCATTGTCAAAATGGCAAATAATATTCAATACGGAGTGCGCTACGGAATCCCGGATCACACGAGACGCGCGTCTCATATTCGGACCATCAGGAGACAAACTCGGGAAACCCGCGTTCAGCATTTAGCAACATACTAGTCGTGAATGCAGGGCAATTGTATTCCGGGAATCGCTTTACGACGTCATGAAATCACCGGCCAGGCGATGGCTGTAGCACTTACGAGTATGCCCGCCCCTACTGAAGGGGATTCGCTTTGACTGTGAGCGTGGCCAGGTATGAATTCACGCATGAAGGGCTGCCTCTAGCCACGACGCCGCGCGTCGTATCCGTTCGAACAAGACGTTCCTATCGCCGTGCATCGTGATAGCGGATGAATATTAACCTGGAGCTTGAATTGGGCGCAACGACATGTCACATGCCCTGCCATGGTGGAGAGGCCGATCCCTCGGGTGCGGTCCGTGGCCCGGCCACGAACCCGGGGCTTGACTTACCCCCACGAGTACTCGTAGGCACATGGCAGGTCACAGACCCTACCAGGGCGGCGAGGCCGATCCATGGCATGCAGTTCGGGGGCCGGTCCGAATAAAGCTGCCTAATTAGACATACAAGCCAAGAATGTGATCTCACGATGGTGGCTCGGGCAGTGCCCCTTCTTACACGCACAATGCTGCCGCTCGTTGACATGACCAAAAAGGTAGGAATAGGTTCGATTAACCCTGCGCAAGCTTGCTCTAACCTAACTTATCCTATGATATATCTATATTTTCTGCTCGACGGCGACTGTGCGCCACACGGCTCCCTTCTTGCAGTGCCTGCCGTTCCAATGGCCGGGACAGTAAACTCGTAATCACGGAGGTAGGTCACACTCTACTGCCTTCAATTGCGCTGCTCCATCCGCCCTTTTCAAAGCGCTTTGGCCTCTTACAGCCAGAGTAAGGTCCCATGGGGGGTTGAAGCCCGCCAAGACAAATGAAAGGTGAAAAGGTAGCGTTACGAATGAGGCTCGTAATCGCCAAGGCCGCCTGGGCTGACTACCGAGTACCGACTATCTGGTCATGTGAGCATCATCGATGCCCACACTCCCTTCAGCAACCTCAAGGCTGCGTGGCGCATTGACTTCTCGAACTGATTGCTCCATCTGCACACAGCAGACGTCGCGAGGCTGCGCTGCGGCAGTCATAGCACACAACCATCCATATCAGCGGACAAACCTCCGGCAAGAACAAAGCCGCAATTGCGCGATATGAGCCGGCGCGATGAATCCGGAAGAGGCCTCCTGCCGGACATGCGGCCATCACTCCCGGCTACAGATTCGGTTCCGGACCCCGTAGCTGACAAGGAGGTTTCCGCTCCGGCGCCGCCATTGGCCTTCCAGCCCGAGGACGATGCCCCCGCACAAAGAATAGTCAAAGTATACAGCAACGCCAACCTGTTCGGGCTCGTTCGATGGTTCCTCAGCATCTTCGTGCTTGGTTTCGCAGGGCGCGTCGTCGCTGTTGGACGGAGCATCCCGTCGCTTCTGCCGCTGGCAGGATTCAACATTGCCTGTGTAGGTGGCTCATATACCTGTCTACAAAGCCATACTAACCAGGAGCGTCCAGGCAAGTCTTAACATCTTGCTACTGCTAGCGCAATGGGCGATGAGACCCGCATCGCCGACGACGCCACGGCCAGCCGGATGGTATGTCGCCTTGCTCGTCGGAGCGCCCGTTCTGTGGGTGGCCGCGGTGGCGACGGGGCTCGACATGACTGTCATCGCCAGGGAGCATGACGAGGAGCAGGAATCCGACGCCAGCTCGTACCGCGAGAAGACGGACACACCGTCCTTGGTCAAGGCGTCCGTATTGTGCACCTGCTTTTCTTTTACGGCGCTGTAAGTCCGGTCATTCCTCGGGCTGAGGCGGATGACATGCCTATCTCACCATTCTGCAGACTCAGTTGCCTTGTGCAGGGCTATTACTTATCCAAGCTCAAACGCGACAACTTCACCCCAGAAGAGATCAGATATGTGTACGGCTTGGCGGCACGGCGCAAGGTACTGTGGCTGCGGAAGCTTAAAGGCAGCCGACGTACGAGCGTGACATGATTTTTACCTGAAGCGCCAGCTCAACATCATCTCCGATTGCTTTTTAGGTTCGGCGTTCAGTTGTGTTTTTTGTTGGCCTTTGTCACAACCGTTTCATTGAGAATACGGGCGATAAAAGCAAGCCAAATTCTCATACGAGCTCATCGGACTGGTTCCTTTCTCTGTCTTCATCATTGTGCCTCTGGGCGAGGCGCTGCTGCCCCTGGCGCTTAAGCTGTTTCCCAACATGCCGCCGAACATTTGAGGGTCAAAAGTCCAAGGACGCCGCCAGCTTTGCGGGTTGGCCGTCGTTGCACTGCCCGGCCATGCGAAGCTCCTTGAGTTGGCTGGTAGATGGCTGGATGGATCGGTGTATTGCCCTTTTGTCGGGCGCATGCGTTGTGTTCACCGCTCCATCCACAAACCCCAGAGCATTGGGTCCGCTCTCTTCAACGTCTGCGAGACAGACAGGTGAAACAAATCACTGCGATTTGGGCCTAGGTACCTATCTCGACGAGAACAGGGGTACATTGACGCAGAGTCATGGGAGGCGACCTTTCCGATCACGTGACCCCAACCAACGGTACGTACCGCAGCTGGATCTCTCGGCACGGAAATCTTATCGCCGGGTTCCGTTTTTGGGGCCCAGCAGTGGCGCCCGCGAACATGACATTCAGGGTCTTCGCAGGCGCAGTCGCTGACCGTCTCCATCAAACTCCATCATCTCTTCTTCTTCTTCTGTGCTTTTCTCATCCAACATATTCAGCTAATTTCGACGCCCCCATGTCAGCGTAACCGACCTGCCGCTCCTTGCACCACCTTTTTGACGTTCTTTACCGCCATGAGCGCCTCATCCGCAGTTGCCCGAAGGGCTGCTGGTAACCCTTTGCTGGGGAATGGTGAGCACTCCGCATTGCTGTCGCTGGGTCCCCCGTCACTGACATGCTTGTTTCTCAGCCAGGCGCCTATCTCGAGGCATCTCGCCGGCTCTTCTCGCGCGACACGTCGGCCGAAATGCCCAAGTCCCCGCCTTGGCGCTGCTGTTCCCCATGCGCCAGATTGGCACCGAGCACCACCGGCCCGATGCGCAAAACTCAACCCCGCCTCCCGGCTTCAATGTCGAGCAAGCCAAGAAGCCCTTGCCAAAGGATGAAAGCGCGACTAAAAAGGAGGATGACAAAATCGTCCAGATGGATACGTCGGCGAAGCCGGATCTCACCAAGGCCGAAATCGCCATCGGCGAGCTAGCCGCCAAAAAGGGCGACATGGCCGAGAAGGAGGAGGTTGCAAAGGCCGAGAAGGAGGGCAAGAAATTGACCGTGTGGCAAAAGGTCAAGAAGGAGGCACGACATTACTGGGACGGCAGCAAGCTCCTCGTCGCCGAGGTCCGCATCAGCTGGAGGTTGGCGCTCAAGATGGCCGCCGGCTACGATCTGACGCGTAGGGAGCACAAGCAGCTGCAGCGAACCGTCCAGGACCTCGGCCGCCTGGTTCCCTTCTCTGTCTTCATCATTGTGCCCCTGGGCGAGGCGCTGCTGCCCCTGGCGCTCAAGCTGTTCCCCAACATGCTGCCGAGCACCTTTGAGGGTCAAAAGTCCAAGGACGCCAAGGCCAGCGTCCTGCGGTCAACCCGCAAGGAGGTCAGCTCGTTCCTTCAGCAAACGCTCAAGGAGACTGGCCTGCCGCTGAGCCAGGCGACGGCGCAAAGAGAAGAGTTTGCCAACTTCTTCCGCAAGGTGCGGTCGACGGGCGAGACGCCCACCGACGAGGACGTCGTCAAGGTCTGCAAGATTTTCCGCGACGACCTGACGCTGGACAACCTGTCGCGGCCTCAGCTGGTGTCCATGTGCCGGTACATGAACCTGAACACGTTCGGAACCGACATGATGTTGCGATACCAGATCCGCCACCGCATGAGGCAGATCAAGCGGGACGACAAGGCAATCAGCTTCGAGAGCGTCGACAGCCTCACCGTGCTAGAGCTGCAGGCGGCCTGCGCGGCGCGCGGCATCCGCACACACAGCGTCTCGCCGGCCAGGATGCGCGAGGACTTGCAGACGTGGCTCGACCTGCGCCTGAGGGACGGCGTGCCGTCGACCCTGCTCGTCTTGAGCAACGCCTACATGTACGGCCAAGGCTCGGGCGAGGGCTCGAGCCAGATCGACGCCCTCGTTGGCGTCCTGTCGTCGATTCCCGAGGAGCTCTTCCACGAGATCGAGCTTGAGGTTCACAACGCCGAGGGCGCCGCGACCAACAAGCAGCGCCTCGAGGTGCTCAAGGAGCAGCAGGAGCTGATCGACGAGGAGAACGAGCAGAACCAGGAGAGCCAGAGCACGGGCATGGCGACGCCTCGCGACGTCGAGGACATTGACGAGAAGGAGGAGCGCCAAATGACGGCCGAGGCCGCCGGCGTGGAGAAGTCGACGGCTGGCGAGATGGTGGACGCCGAGCGCGAGACGATCCAGGCAGCCGAGGGCGAGATCAAGCCCAAGGACAGCAGCAACCAAAAGCACTAACGGATAGAGCGGAGCACATTCGTCCATCATCGCAACATGGTCACCAACCACTCTATTTATTCTACGACTTGTTTTATTTGAGTTCGCATGTATGATCGAACGGGGTGGCATACGGGACACGCACAGCTGGGCCGTGTCAGCCACGTGCGGCGGGACAGCCGAAAATAGCATAGACATCTCGAATCTCCAATGGGCTGGCAAAATAGACTGCGCTATTGTACACGATCTAGATCTTGCTGGTGCTCGTAGTTGTGAAGAAACCTCGGCGCCGCTGGGCGATTGCGGCCAGATGCCTGTGCACTTGCACTCCGCTAGAGGGGGCTGCGTCATCGCCGCAGGCGCCGTTCCTGGATGCCTGGATAGTGAGTTACCGCAATGTTGAAGATGCGAGCAGGACAAACGGCAGCTACAAGAAAAAGTTTTGGCCAAACACACCATAAGTCCCTCTCAAATCTCATCAACTCTTGTCCCGTTCGAAGAATCTCTCTCAAACCCGTCACAGGACTGTCAGCAGGCGTGTCTTGACGGGGGCAACAAGTCATCTGCTAGCGTCAAGCCTCCGCGCCCCCAGCCGAGCTTACCTCCTCCCCCACATGAGCATCGCCGCGCACGTCGCAGCCTCGAGCCAACCATCCGAAGCTCACCTCACCTCACCTCATCTCCGCCAGCCTCCTCCTCTCAACGTCGCTGTCTTGCTCTGCGGCCGCCCCCCAATCCATTCTTGTCTTTCCTGCGTATCAACAGACACGCGCGCAGCAGCAGCAGCAGCTTGGGCCGCCGGTCCCACGCCATCCGACCTCCCCAACGCAGCCATGGCTGTCACCGACCAGGAACACGCGCACGAGGACAACACCTTCTCCAACGTGTCGTGGAGCGAGCACGTCCACGAGCAGACGAGCCGCCCGCTCGGCCCCGACGAGGAACCGGGGCACATGGAGGGCGCGGGCACGGGCATCGACGACGCCGAGGCGGAGCCGCTCGGCGAGGAGCGCCTCGAGTGCGTCGTCGGGTCGCCGCTCAAGGAGAATGACGGCAGCAAGGACGCCTTTGTGTCGTACCTCATCACCACAAATGTGGGCCTCTACGCTGTCTTGTTGTGCCCGTTCCATTGCTAACGTCACGCCCCAGTCAACATTCCCATCCTTCCAAAAGCGAAAGACCACGGTGCGCCGCCGCTTCACCGACTTCGTCTTCCTCTTCAAGCAGCTCTCGCGCGACTATCCCGCCACCGCCGTCCCGCCGCTGCCCGACAAGCAGCGCATGGAGTACGTCCGGGGCGACCGCTTTGGCGCCGACTTCACCGCCCGCCGCGCCCACTCCCTGCAGCGCTTTCTCGCCCGCCTCGCCCTGCACCCGACGCTGCGCCGCGCCCCGATTCTGCACGTCTTCCTCGAGAGTCCCGACTGGAACGCCACGGTCCGCAGCCGTAGCTCCCGCGCCAGCCTTGCCGGCAGCGACCAGGGCGGCGCCAGTGCCGGCGGGCCCGCGGGCGTCTTCGACAACTTCGCCGACACCTTCATCAACGCCTTCACAAAAGTGAACAAGCCCGACCGCCGCTTCATCGAGGTCAAGGAAAAGAGCGACCGTCTCGATGAGGACTTGGGTCACATTGAAAAGGTCGTCGCGCGCGTCGTTCGCCGCGAGGCCGACCTCGAGACCGACCTCAGGGACCTGGCCGAGCAGTTCCAGAAGCTCATCACCCTTGAGCCCGGCGTCGAGTCCGCCGTGCACGCCTACGCCGCCTCGATCGAGGACACGGCGGCTCACCTGCGACAGCTTCGCGACGTCACCGACCAGGACTACCTCGGCTCCCTGCGCGACATGCAGGCCTACTCCCTCTCCTTGCGCAACCTTCTCCGCGCCCGCGAGCAGAAGCAGCTTGACTACGAGCAGCTCACCGAGTACCTCAACAAGTCCACCACGGAGCGCGACTCCCTACAGTCCGGCCACGGCGGCCACGGCGGCGGCGCGGGCGGCTTCATACGCGCCAAGATCGAGGACGTGCGCGGCGTCGATCACGAGCAGGCCCGCCGCGAGCGCACCCGCAAGCTCGAGCTGCGCATCGAGGAGCTCACCACCGAGGTCGAGCGCGCCCGCCACACGAGCGAGCTGTTCGACGACGAAGTCGTCCGTGAGGTGGCCGACTTCGAGCGCATCAAGCGGGCCGAGTTCAAGGCCCAGCTCGGCGGCCTGGCCGACGCACACGTGGCCTTCTACGGCGAGGTGGCGGAGCTCTGGGAAAATTACGTTATGGAGATGCAGAAGGAGGGTGGCGATGCCGTAGCTGTGTGATGTCTAGTCTTCCCATAGACAGACACAGTATTGCTTGACTCGATATTGCTTGACTACGAGGCGGGGCGTTAAGGCGTTATTAGCGGGCAGCCATCAAGATGGAGCCCATACATCAATACATCACGAGGCCCGTTCGGTTTCGCAAGTAAGAGACTTTGCGTAAAGCTCTATTCGTAATGCTGATTGATAGGACACCGTCAAGACGGCAAAGACGAAACTCCTGATATCCCATGCAGGTGCCGGCAACGAGTCTCACCACGGTATACTGAATAACACTACGCCAATGTCTTCTCTGCCATCATCATCAGCCGCACGGGCTCTCAAGGACGATTGCCCAACGGTCTCGACTCGGCCTTTTCATCATGGTCGTCGTCGTCGCTCTCTTCGCCCACCACGTACCGGTCTTCCTCCGAAATCCCGTCCAGCCTCTCCGCCGACCGGTCCCTATACTCGTCAAATTCGTCGTCGTCGTCGCTCCCGCCCGCAAAAGCGTCATACAGCTCTCCGCCTCTGGTCCGGCGTCCCTTCTTGCCGCCCGCTGCGCCCTTCTCGCCCGGCTTCAGCGCGTCGCTCTCCTCCTCGTCAAGAAGCTCGAATTCGTAGTTGTTACGCTGGTTGTTCCTCAAGCGGCGACGGCGAGCGACAAAGAGGTAGATGCCGAGGCCGCTGCAGAAGACGACAATTAGGCCCAGTGCGCCGTAGATCCAGATCTTCGCTGTCTTCGAGGCGCCAAAAGAGGGAATCTTGGAGATCCACGAAGTCGACGTCGAGGTGGCCTCTTGGGTCCCGTCGGCGCCTGGCTCCGTTCCGGTCGGCTTAGGCTTAGTGGGCCGCTCCGGGTGGTCCGTAGGCTCTGTCCCAGTATCGACGCGGCTGGTTTCGGGGGTGGTTGGGACGGTCGCAGTCGATGCAGGTGGCGTGACAGTAGAAACGATCTTGTCGTGCTCGACGTCGTCATCTTTGGTGGGCAAAGGTAGAAGCGTCGCTTTGCTTGCATCAATCGACTCTCCCCACAGCTTCAGGTGCCAGTCCACAAAGATGCCCTTATGCTCGTTTTCCACCGTGTCGCGGACGATCAGAGTCCATTTGCCGACTCCGGATTCACCCCTAAAATCATGTCAGTCAATTTCCTCGACAAATCTTTCGCTACGGTGAGCCTACCAGTGAGCGACACTCATGAATGTCCAGTCTTCATAGCCACCCACATGGTTATCATCCTTTCGAGCCGTTGCAATGTAGCTGATGACTCCCTCAGGGCTGATCAGATCAACACTCAAATCGCCACGACGCGTGTGATTTGCGTTCATCGTGACCGTAACGTGCTCCAGGCGCGCCAAGTTCGCCTCTTTGAGCATGTCCTCGGTGATGTCGAACTCAACAGTCAGGCCCTTTTTGCCCTCGGGAATGTCCTTTTTGACATGCAACCACGGCGAGAAATACCAAGACTGAGGCTGAACCTTTTGCCAGGTCTTCGCCTTTTCGACGAGCGAATAAGAGTCTATCTTGCCGTAACCAAAGACGTGGCTGAATTGCTTGCCGATTTTCGTCTTCTGCCAGGCGGCGTTTGGGTCCGCGACAGGCAGAGCAGTGTCCATGGCGAGGTACTGAATATCTCTCCAGCTCAAGTCCGGACGAACCTGCAGGACCAATGCGAAGATTCCAGCAGCCAAGGGGGCGGCTGCAGAGGTGCCGCCGTGGCCCGTGGCGCATTGGTTGGTCCCAACATCCGTCGTGTGCTGGGTCTGGTCAGTAAAACCGGACGCCGCAACCCATGTCAAGTGCACGACTCACAATTGAATCACCGCTGCCGCTGCTGTACGTAACCACGAGCTGAGCCGAGCAATGCTCTGAGTAGTAGGGATGCTGGCCCGCTCGGTCCACCGCGCCGACCGTGATACTGTAGATGGAGTTCGTATAACCGTCAAAGTTGCAGTTGTCGTCGCTCGCGGCGCCGTTGCCACTGGCAAAGACGTAAATGGACCCGAGGCTGTCTCGTCCCTTTTGGATTCCCTGTAGCATTGCCCTCTGGATGAGCAAGCCAGGAGCCTCCATGGACCTTCCATCGTCCCGAGGCCCCCACGAGCAAGAGTAGATCTGGTTTTGCTGATATTTGTATATCATGGCCTCGGCTTCCTCTGCATCGCCGATGGGCTTGCTGAGAATACGAATGCCGGCAATTCGGGAGTTGTAGGCGACACCGACCCCGCATACGTCGTTGCGAACAGCGGCAACCTCACCCGCGCAGCGGGTACCGTGTCTATCGTCGGACAGCCGCGGCTTCGGCTGCGGACCCGGGTCGTTGAAGTCCCACGAGCCCTCGGCAAAGTAGTTGTCCTTGAGATCAAGGCTGTCCATGTCGAGGCCGTCGTCGATAATGGCTACCGTCGCATTCTTGCCAGTGATCCCTTCCAGCCACAATCCCGTAACATTGACATCGTGGCCGACCTCGACGGTATTAAGGAGATGCCACTGCTCGGTGAATATCGGATCGGAAATGCCCAGTGTTTTCATAAGGCGGGACTGCTTCTGGACGGCTGCAGCGACGGGCTTCCCGGTTCCACGGGAACGAAGAGCTCCCTCTGGGCGAGGCGGAATCACGCGCTTCTCCAGATGCATGCGAGGCTCCTGCTTCGAGGACAGCCGCACACTGTCGAGAGGGTCATAGCCCCCTAGATCGCGCTTCCTTCGCCTGCGCTCTTGGACCTCCCTCTTGACCACATCGTGTTCGACCTTGGGGCCGCGGAAGACGTGGTGGTCCACAAGTTCGCCCAGCAGGCCCTCGTGCTCCAAACCTAGCCGCGCAGCGACATTTTGGGCGATTTCGGGCGTTGTTGACGAGTCGAGATGAAGGACGTAGTAATCATTATTGTCGTAATCTCGAGGGATGCGGGAGGCGTGCGACAGCGCAGCCAAGCCGAGGCCGATGAGCGACGCAATCTTCATGATGACGCAAGCCGAACCAGGGACGAAGGGACGATGCCGAGCAGCCGCAGAAAGACGACGTGCACTCGCGGGAGGTAAAACGAAAGTCTAATACATCGACATGGGCGCTGGAACACAGGAAGGACAAGGCCGGGCGGGGGCGGCGACGGAGGAAATGCTGATGGAGAGTTGGAAGATGGCGATTGAAGATGGGGGTGTCGTGGCCCTGTGGCCCCTTTAGGGGAGGTGGCAGCCGCCCGCTCGCCGCTGTGGCGGAGAGCCGGCGCTGGACCCGACAGGCCCGGGCGTAGCTTGTACCCCGCCGCCAAGCGCTCCAGGCCCCGTCTTTTGTGTACCCAATACTTTGAAGCTGACACACGAGGACCCCGGGCTCCTCCATTTGCCTTTCGCTACAGGCTCCCGCCGTCTGTGCGAGATTCGGGGTGTTGCGGCGCAATTTCGCAACAAAGTTCGGGATACCGAGTACGCATTTCCATTGATGGACTGTTGGCGGAAAACTTCACAGCCTTAGGTTGTCAGCCACCATTGATGCCACGGTGGCTTAAGGCCTTCCCGAAACTGGTGCTCAATGGCTGACTGCCTTAGCCTTCCGGGATGAGTAAGGCAGGAAGGAGGGCACGTTACCTTGCTCCGTACCTACTGTACGTGGTACTTGCGTGCCATCTAAAATTAACTGCCACATGAGACATGTTCGCCGGAGCATGATCGATTGATGCACCAATCATGTTCGGCGCGCACGGCCCAATTCCACCCAGACTCTGCAGCGTCACTTCTCTTGAGACGCGGCAGTCGCGTATACTCGAAAGGGACCTGATGGCTTCGGGGATTTTGTGTGTTTATCCACTCGGCAGTGCACCACCTGTCGAAGATCCTTTGGAGCACGAGGGCCAGCTGGGCGAAGGAAGTCCAACTCGAAGCCGGGCTCAAGGGTGACGAGCTTCTGGAACTGCTCAGTCGGGATTGTAATTATCATGGCCCTCGGCTTCGTCTGCATCGGTGATTGGCTTGCTGATAATGCGAATAGAGGTAATTCGGGAGTTGTACGCAACACGGAGCCCGCATACGTCGCGCGAACAGGTATCGCAGCATTCGTATTCGAAGACAAGGCTTGGAGTCGTAATTGATTCGATTTTGCGTGCACTTGTAAATTTTGCCAACCGAATGCACCACGTAAGGCGAAGGCCTCAGCGCACAAATTTGCACATGATACGGCGGATACTGCATACGAAGTACTGATCGACTTGATTGAAGTAACAGATAATTAGACGCTCGTTGTCGCTACGCGCTCCTGTTGTTCCCCCCCCTGACCTTGATGGTCGCATCAGGAGTGATTTGCCATTGCCAATAGGGTGACGAATCTAGAATGACAAGAGCTCAAAGATTAACACTGGTAACCGGCATCCATCGGTAAACGGTAATCAGCGGTAGTGTCGCGGGGGTTTTCTTGCGGCAAGTTTTCTAGTAGGCCGCACTCATTCCACACCCTCACAAAAGTTCCTATCCGTATATGTCCAATGCATGCTGTTTCGCCTGAATCTCAGCTTGTGCGAGCGACTCGGGTATTCAATGACGATGCGATAGGATTGATGTGTTCAGGGTACATTAGTATGAGATGCTTATAACAGAGAGGCCTAACAGGTATGAATCGTTGACACCCAGCGCCCGGCCTTCTCGAGCCAGCCGATCTATGTCGGATATTTGACGCATGAGATTCGAGGCAGACGGGTTGAGCCTCGGGACTTTCACCCCAATGCCGCTTTGCCAAAGTATTGCTGGATACGGTGACAACCGCAGTGTCCGTGTTCCAGAAGCAGGCGCTTTAGACAAAACATTTCCACCATCAGGTCCGAGAGGGTCCAAACAAGTTTTTGATGCTCATTTTCCAGGACTTCATGCTTGCGTATCAGTTTCTCCTGATCGCACCGTTGCCGCCAGCGACGTTTAGAGGCGGCAATGCGGTCTCTCTTCCGCACTCGCGCCGCTCTCGGCTTGAGTGAAGTGCAGAGGTTGTCGGAGGCCCTGCTCTCGGATTGGCGCTTGGTGCTGGTGGATAGAGAACTACAGCCCTCTAGTTGTGGCCCACGCCCATCGTTGCTTTGGTCGCATTCACTTTGATTGCATTCATCATGTCTTTTCAAGCTATCCAATTCAATGTGGGGGGGTCCCATGCTTTCGGTGAGAGGGGGGATGCGGCTTGGTTGGTTCGACGTATTTCTGTGTTTGCGGTTGCCGCAGAAGCAGGGGTAGCTCCATATCCTGAGTCGGCTGAGTGCATTGGGCTTTCAATGTTGACGAGCTGCAGGCCCTGCAGATATATTTACATTCGCGACAAGTAAGGCCTAAAGTAAGTCGTGTTCAGCCTACAGTGTGTGGCTGCCGCCTCGGCATGATGGCTGGCGGAGACTGCACTTGATAATGGGATACGTAAGACTCCCATTCTTCTACTGCGGGACGCGAGAATGTGACTTTGACATGTGGAAAGGTGCCATCTAGTACAACGTGACACAACGGCAAATAGCCAAGCCGTGATCCAAGAAGATTTCGGCTCCGGTTTATGGTGTACGGAGTACGAGTACTGTCGGTTATTTAAAGTTCGGACCCTGCCAGCTCTAATCATAGAGGGAGCTGCGATTACAATCTAATTTTCCGACCTCGGGAGTTTTGCTCGGCAAAATGTGTGAATGGGCCCGCTTGTCGCACTGTAAGGTAGAGGTCGTAATTGGAAACCTCCAGCATGGCAACGTTCACACTTGGTCAGTGGGCTACGACAGGCTTTGGGCTTGCCCTCGTCTTACTTTGCGGATCTACAGGGCTGACTTACGCCTGCGTGTTCTTCCCTTGAACAAGGGGAATAAATGTCTACACCCGCGTCGTGATGTATTGGGCAGTGTAATTGCCTCGCTCTCTAGCTCAAGCGAATGGCTAAGCCACTAAACTCTGCCCGAGCAACCTCATGCCTCCATTCCCTCAGTCTGGTCGCGTTCAATAGGTTTCAACCGAGGTTGTTGCTGCAGAACCGTTCAGAAGCTTTTACTCGCCGGGAGTTGGGGTGGTAATGATGTTGGAGTCCCGAGTCTCTGCGTACAGTTGAGATGATGCCCAATGTCGCTTGCATGCGAGGCTTCTGATGTCCTGTTATTGCATTTTTCCGAGCTAGAGTGGCCAGACACGACTCCGCAATAGATTTACCTTTTCATTGCTCGTCGGAAACGTCGTGCGTAGCCTTCGTTGTACACTTTGATTCGCTTTCAATAGCCTTGCCATCCTCCAATTGCCGAAATACGGGGAACTCACCATACCTTTGCGTGTGCCGCTTTGAGTACTACGGCATTGCCACCATGATAACCACGAGTCCAAGTCCCCAACATCGAGGTCGGGTTTCATTGGTTTCATCTCTTTTAAGAAGTGTTCAGTGGGCTTAAAACGATCAGATCGAGCGGTCGTTCACCACGCCGAATGAAGAAACAAGCTGGATCCCAGTCCTGCAAACGCAGCCTTCAGATGGCGCCTCTATTTGCTTCTCTAATAAAAAGGCTGATCACAAAATAAAGTTAAAACCACAAACGCAAGCAATCCGCATTATGCTGCCCTGACCGTCTGCGCCGTACCGTGCCGTATCTTGCGCCGTGCCCTACAAAGCCACATCTGAGCCATCACAGTGTCGCCGCCTCTTTGTGAATCTCGATGCTAGGCGGTGCTCCAGTGAACGCTTTGCACTGCGCGTAAATGACGAACTGCCCCGACACGAGACCACAGGTCATGAGCACACGCGGCCCCAGGCCGGTCAGCAGCAGGCGCTTTGGGCCGAACTCTCGAGCGAGCTGAAACATCCTGCTGGTGGCGCCCTCCTTCGGGTCGCCAGCGCCCTTGTTGATTGCCGATAGCAGCGTGTCTGCGGGATGGGACAGCACCGCCGCGGCCACGCCGGCAGCGAGGCCCGAGGTCAGTTCCACGCCCGTCGACTCGAGGTGCGTCAGCTTGGCCTTTCGCTCCGGCCCAATGGTTCGGTAGATGATCTCGTTGACTGCCTCGTGCACGGAGAACTGCCCGACGGCAAAGGGCACCTGCTTGAACAGCAGAGGAACAAAGCCCGAGTAGAAGCCGCGGAAGCCCTCCTCACGGGCCATTCGCGCAAAGCCCGAGGCGAGGCCAGTGGCATACCCTCGCTGCGAGACGAGGCGAATGCGGGTCGCTTCCAGAGGACACAGCAGAATGTCGGCAAAGAACTCAGCCGAGGCGCTGGCACTGAGATAGACTGCGGTGCGGTGCGGTATGGCCTCTTGGGGGCCTCCCAGCAGGGAAATATACTTTTTCTTGAAGAACTCGTAGCCGGCAAACTTGGCGCCGCCCTGGACGAGATACCCCACGGCAGTCGGGCCAAAGCCTGTGAGCAGGGCCGATGCGCCCTCCTTGGCGACGATGGTCCGGCCCGCGCGGATCATGTTGAGGCCCTTCATGGCGTCGTCGACCTGGATCCGCGTCTTGACCACGTCAATTGGCGTAGCGGCCTATCAATCACAGTCAGAATTGCCGTCTCGGTCACGTACGGGAGGAGGCGAGCACGTACGCCGTGGGTGGACGTGGCCGCCAGCGCGCCTGCGCCAAAGAACTTGACATAGTCGCTGGGCGTGAAGTTGGGCAGCTCGTCCTTGGAAGCCATGATGTCTACAAGGCAGTGCTGTGTACTGCGGAACAGTTCAATGGCCACAATGCGTGGTAATTGGGTTCAATGCGCGAAGAGAATACAATGAAAGGGGGGAAAGGGAAATTTTCCAGGAAGTCTACCTGGACCAACGGTCGGACGCTTTATCGTAACCTGGAAGCGGCGCGGAGGATGACGTCGTTCCCGCAGCACCCGACCCGGAGTATCCGCGGGGCGATAAGGTACAGTGGGTGTGCCTGTTGTCATCCGCGTTTTCCAGAGGCAGAGGCCGCTGTGGAGGCCCGCTAAAAAATTGGGAGGGCGCTTGGACGGCAAGCCGGCTCCGGCGCCGACTTTCCACCGCTGGCCGATGGCCAGAGCAACTGCCTCAATTCTACCATGAATTGGCCCGGACGACTTTGTCAGGTTCAGCAGCAAACATTCAATCTCATCTCTCTCATCTACACAATACGACGCATCTACTTCCCGGGCTCCTTACTGGAGAACGAGTCGCCGCCGTTGAGTTCCTGGGAGGCACTGCATGCATTTTCCGCGGCGCGCGTCTTGTGTTGGTCGCCCTCCGTTGGCTTATTCGCAGCCTCAGGTCCTGCTCTACGAGACTTCTCCCTCTGACTAACAATGGCGACATTCCGCCGCGACCGTGCGAGTCGGTCATATCCATCGGGTCCGCCGTCGATGTAATTGTTTATTCCGCCGACCCGACGGCGCGTTGCTCGGCCAAGGCCAGGCTGCAGCCTTCGACGCTCTCCCCCACGCCGGTCAACTCACCAGCCGTGCCGCCCCCGCAGCCACGATGCAGGGGTCAGCAAACCGTCGGATTGCCGCGGCTGTCTTTCCGGCAAGGTTTCCTTTTTTTTCTGCAAAATGGCGCAGCCGACCTCTTGTCTGAAGCCATTCTATCGCCTGCATGTGCACCTGTGGAACTACGGAGTGCAGGCAAAGTAATTCGTCCTTCGTTCAGGCCACGTCAGACGACGAATCTGCCTGGCTTTCTTTTTTTAGAGTGCCTTGGCGAACGGTTTGGTCTCTTCTAGAGCAACATTTCGTCACATCTACAAGGAATCCGCATGACGCCCCAGTTCGGCCGCATTGGCACAAGCCGCTTGAGTTGAGAGATGACCCGAATGATGAGGCCTTAGACAGTGCTTGTGGCTCTCCTGGCTGCAGCAAGTCTGTGCACGGAATACTAATCGCAGCAAGAGGGCGACCTACGTCAGCCTAATAAGGGGGCGGCTTGGTTTTCGTCGGGTTTGGACGAATCAAGCAAACTCGCTCATGCTGCATCCCACATCTGTGCAATTCTGTCTGACATGCACCAGTCCCGACAGCTTGGTACCACATGCGTGTGGCGCCCGAGACGTTCTCAGCCGCGGACCCTTTCATATGTCTTCGGTCACTTGCTTCGGCCACTTGCTTCCTTGTGCTCGGCCGCAGAGGGCCGCCAGCCACGTCGTCAAGCGCTTCTGTGGCCTTTCAACATGAGCAAAGAGCTTGATTTAGAGCGTCGTCTTGAGCCCCTATCCATTATCCCTTTCCTTATCCCCAATCGTACTGAAACGTAGTCCACATGGTTCGATGTCGTTGCATCCCGGTTATTTGGCTGTCATTGCTTCTGCGTCTGCCACGGACCCAACGGGGCGGTACGGTCCCACCAGAAGTGCCTCCTGGGCCCGCCAGCTCGGGCGGGCCCACTTCTGCGGGAAGGCGCCCGCGCTAGCAACCCTCCCGCACTGACGGCCACAAGGTTCCCGTATGAAAGGGCGGATCATCGCCTCTTGTTGCCGGGCCCGCTGGTCGGCCTTGCCTGCATGCGATGTATGAAGTACGGTGGTGGTTAGTGCAGCAAGCGTGTGTCGAAGAAATTCCGAATCCCTGGAATTCCGAATCCCTGGGACGCGGGCGGACAGGGGGACCGCTGCATGATCCGCTGCATTGGTCCTCGCAAAAGGGCTGGATGATTGCCTCCCAACGGCTCCGCAAGCCGCGTTTCGCATTCTGCTATTCCCAGAAGCTGTGTCGTTGGTTCGGTCATTGGCTCTGCGTCTGTCTAACTCTTCCCCTCTTCGATAGTCCTTAAAAGCCAAGGCCGGAGCCTCTGCTGGAAATATTGAACCATGAGTGCATGTAGTCTCTTTTGCCTGACAGAGGCCTGTTTGCAACTTTCAAGGAGATCTTGCCGCTTCAGACACTCTAGTAATCACACCAGCAATCATGGACTTGCTTCGCGGCATGCAAGGGACTTGGTCGTCACCTACTGGCTCGGAGATTCTGGGAAAGGCACAAACGAGTCGCGACAGCGTCACTTTAGACCGGCATTCAGCAGGGAAAGCGCCGTACGTTTCCATTCCGTTAGTCTCATACCAGCCAGTATGTCTGATCTTGCAACAGCTCTCCTCGTTCCCCTGCCCTGTTTCTGCCCGAGCCATGTCAAGCCGAGGGCTACGATGCGGCCAAGTCGCCCCTTCAGCTCATGAATCCATCGGAGCTTGAAGTGATGGGGAATCACCGAACCTACCTTGCAGCGAATACAATCCCCCGTCGGCTTCCTGAGCCGAGTGGCCCTTCGTCTTCATTGCCTTTGCTTCCATTGGATTTATATTTGATGGACCGAAACGAACACGAACGACGGCTTCTAGGGCTCCCTTCCCTCGAGTGTGGCTATGTTGAGAATGCAAGACAGTTGAGCAAGACATATGCTTCAGAACCGCATGCCTCAAGCAAAAGAAAGGTAGACGCAGTCCCAGCAACAAACCTAGAGCAAGACCAGCACCAGAACCTCTTTCGGCCACAGGTTGCCTCAGAGATCCAGAGAGTTTCACACATGGAGTCGGAGAGTATCGAAGCTACTTCAGACTATTCCGCCTCCTCGTCTTCTCTTCCTGGCTCAACCATGTCTGACATACTCGTCGCCGCTCCATCGGTCGCTGCCAGGCATCAAAGGTTGCACCACGAACTCGAAGAAGCGGGGCTAGGGGGTCTTGGGGACATCAGCAATAGCGTGCTAAGATATCATCGGTAGGTTCAGGAGATTTTGCCACGGATAGCCACGCGGGCTGACGTTGCACCATCGTCGCAGCGCTTCTGATGCCAAGCCCGGCTGTTTTGCCAGTTCGAAAGCCTAAAACAGTGAGTAGTGGTCGCCAGTTGAAGCGTCCTTAGCTTTGCAAACAAAGTGTGCAAGAACAAACCTTGGACTTCCTTAGTTTGGAGCGAACCCGCCCCAACCCCCATATGTGTTGTCTTCAATTGTTCATGTGCAAGTTCAAGAAGTTGTGGCTTCCACGTCAATATCATGGTCCTTCTCTCTGCCAAAATACTCATGCTAATGGTCGATTTTGCAGCCTCAGGTATCCTAATGAGCAACATACCAACGATCTATAACCCTTTTCAATATTCTCGTTCTTGACTTCATCCTATGTCACACGCTCCTTATAAGTGCCCTATAGTACAACAGCACATTGAGAGACCAGAAAGAGAACAGAATGATTGTGTGAGGAATAAAGTGTTGCAAGGGGATCGGGTGAGAGGAATTGACCAGCAATGGGTGTTGATCGATCGTGGACGTGACGGGGCATCGTAACGAAACCTCACGGGCTAGTAGCGTGGGATGGGTTGCCGATGATGATGATGATGTAGCTATCTAAGAAACATACAAAGCATCTTAAAAAAACAAACACCCTATGCCGCATTTACATGCGAAGACAGACTCGCTAGCCAGGGGCAGAGAGTGGGAACTTTGCATCCTAAAACACGCAGCTCTTCGCTGCGCAAGCAGCGCGCATGGGATTTTTCATGATACCATAAAAAAAGAGAAGAAGACGGCAAAAAAATTGGGCGAACCGCCAAAAAAGAAACCCGCCTCCTCAATCACATTGTACTTATAGGAAAAGCCCGATGCGGGGGTCGAACCCGCAACCTTGAGATTTCGTGTACTCTTGAGTAAGAGTCTCACGCTCTACCGATTGAGCTAACCGGGCGAAGATCCGAAGAACTCGCTCAGCGGGTGTCACGTGTTGATCGTTGCGTTATTTTGTAATAAGAATGTTACAACCCTGTCAGGCCCCCCAAAAAAGGGTACAGGGGTCTGCCGAGCTTCGTCCGCACGGAAGTCTTCCGGAGCCAGAGCACGATCGACCCTCACTCAAATCACATTGAGACCTCCTGGACGTTGGCTTCCTCTCTTTCGTACGAGGAGTAAACTGAAGAAATACGATTTTATCTATTATACCCTACACTACACCAAAAAAAAAAAAA
>JALHCE010000131.1:0-39015 GCA_024340795.1 Tolypocladium amazonense
GGGGGGGGGGCGATCGGGGGGAATAGACTTAAAGAGCTCACGCCACTGTAGATGATTTCGTATACATAGCACGGCACGACACGGCACGACATGGCACGACATGGCACAGCAGGGCAGATCCGTTCTATCGGTATCGGTATATGTCTAATTAGGCAATATCCGAAATCAACCCTTCAGCGAGGAGCTGCCGTTAAACAGCACTTTATCCGAATTCCTGGTCGGAGGTGCAGATGGAGTTGCCGTCACTGATGGAGGCGCAGCTGGATACACGGCCCGGCTTTAACTACTTTTGGAAGGACGTATGGTGTCATTGAGCATCATAGACTGACCATCCCGTATTGCCCGTCTTACCCTCTCCGTATTGCCCGTCTTACCCTCTCCGTATCGCCCGTATTGCCCTTCCCGCATTAGCTCCTGTAAGTATTTCAGAAATTAATCCCACGCTTCTTCAGGACATTGGAAGGGAGGGCCTACAAGGCAAACTTTCCATGTCTACCTCTGACACCCTAAGCGCATTAACACCAGATCCGACGGCGTGTCTAGGTGTATATATTATACTAACTTGAAACGACTTTCTGTTTACTCGACACATAGTCAGGTAACCACCAGTTGT
The DNA here is from genome assembly GCA_024340795.1 of Tolypocladium amazonense. NCBI lineage: Eukaryota > Fungi > Ascomycota > Sordariomycetes > Hypocreales > Ophiocordycipitaceae > Tolypocladium > Tolypocladium amazonense. The sequence continues at coordinate 614 of JALHCE010000131.1, forward strand.
CGTATTTCTAACTAGCCGGCTTTTTTGCGTAACATGAGCTTAATACCGCTTAGTGCCGTGAAGAAATGACAGACATCGGATTGGATGACTTCCTCAACTGTCATCAGTTGAGCTACTATGACAATAGCCTCCACCAAGGCTTTGACCAGTGGTCTAGTGCGTTGTTTGCCGAATCGGACGCGGCCGATCGGATTGCTCCTCCTTCGGATGACATCGAGCACATATACACAGAGCTCCACAAATATGTAGACCAGGTGGTTGCAAAAATCTCCGTCCGCACTTCACCACGGCTGGATCAGATAAGGCATCAGAACCGTAAGCTCATCGATAAACTCACGACTATCGAGAGTTCAATTACAGGGGACGCAACAGTTGTTCCACTTGGCTCCGAGCAACACATATTCCCATCTAGATCGGACCCCGATTTGGGACGGATGCGCAGTGTTGGGAAGAGGCGTCGTATATCGCAACCTACAGGCCTAAGGACTGCGAGTGTATCAATTCCCAATACACAAATTGTGAGTTCACTATCAGGCCAGAAATCCGTACACGTATTTACCCTCGGCCAATCTACTCACGATTATGTAGGGGCCTCCACCTCAAAGTACCGGCCTCCAGGATGAGTCTCATGGCCACGAAAGCGATTCCTTTTGTGGGCTTGAAGGCTATTCCAAGCTTGCTAAGAAGTTTTTACAAGTCGGCAATCAGGAAACCAGAACACAATTTGCAGAGTTCGCCGCACAACTGAAATCACCCGACATTCACAATGAACTACCAAACATATACAAGTTTTCGACCGTGTCGCAGATCACCGACGTTTCGCACTTCGTGCGGCTAGTAGTGGACCTAGGCATGATAATTGAAAACAGCATTTTTGGGGAGCGAAGCTTCCGAGTCAGAAAAAGAATCGCACTCGCCCACTTCTACCACGCGTACACGCTTGCTCAAGACCGCCCGGAGATTTTCCTCTCGTGGTGTGACGATCAGCGAGTGCAGGGCAACTCGATGCTGCGGAGGGGGGGTAACAGGTCGGTCGTGCAACATCGGTTCGCTGACTTGATTTTCTCCAAGGCGGAAAATCATGGCGGCATGTCCTCAGCTCGCCTTTCTGAGAAAGGCGATGATGCAAAGAAGAGGACTGCAAAGATACAGATGTGGAGGAAGAGTGGCAAGAAATGGGCCCAGATCATCCAGCGCTTTGGCTATGGGATACTTTTGCTGCTGCCTTCCAGTCTCTCGGATGAGGAGTGAGTCTTCACGAACCCCAATTAGTGATTTTATTTAACGCGTAAGCAGCTTGCGAGCTGCCCATGACCAGGCCGTTGCCCGTGGATTGGACCTGATCGACTCCCGCAAACACTTGTTCGCGGATGTGTTAAAACAAGCCAATGATCTTCTGCAAGCATTCGCCTTTCCGCAAGAAGGCAATGCTTGTCTGACCAATGCACATCAATTCGGCCGCATCGAACAAGCGAACTGGTATAGTTTACTAAGTAACCCAACCCCGGCCAATTAGAGAGTCGATGTTAAAAAGGGATGAGAAAGTATAGAGCGGATAGGGAAAAATCTAGATCAGAATGCATTTACTCAACAAGAATGACATGCGAAAATGTTTTTTTCCACAAAGAACCGCTCACAATGTGTTTCATGAAGTCTTTGCTTTGATCGATTTCGCTACTTTTTTTTCGTTTCCATTTGCTTCAAGTGGGTAAGAATTCAGATTTTTGCATCAAGAGCTCCGAAATTCCATTTGAAAGCGTCATATGTAGAAGCGTCGCGTTGAATAGCGTTGTGACATAAAAGCAACTCTCCAAGCCCCCATTTCACCAGTCTACTCTGTGCCACAGGCCTCTCAACCGGTAAGATGCCAAAGCAAAAGTTCTTTTGGCTAAAAAGACCTGTTTAAAGAAGTTCTGCGTCGTATTTAAAGAAATATCCCCAGAGGAAGAGTTGCAGGAAGACAATTATGCAATGAAATGCTTTCTAACTCCATAGTATCTGTCCCAAAACGATGTCACCTCACGTGAATGCGATCCTAATATTTCCAACCTTGGCTCACTGTCCCAAATCTTCACTACTTCATAGCTTGACTGAAAGGCAGGCCAATAATGAGCTTGCTCTTGGTCATCATTGGGACTCCCGGTCCGCATGAACCGTGCCCAGGAATCCAAAATACTCTTCGAAAGCGCTCTATCGATGTCGGTCCAGTCCCACTGCCATGCATCAAGGGTGCCAAATGCGTACGGCACGCCGGCCACGTGAAACGCGCCAGCAAACCTTTTTTCGATCACGTCCGACTCCATCGGAATCGGTGGTGCGCGTAGAAGTCTGTAGTACCACACAGGCGATGTCAGGTTTCTGGCCTGCAGCCGGGCTGAAGTCCACGTTGGCCAAACAAAGACTTGGTCGGCAAGAAGCTTCGAAGTAGAAGTACGCACTTCCGAGTCAGTGGTCGCGGGATACAATTGAAGCACCTCTTCCACATATTCTCCGAATGTTTCATTTGCATAGGCATGATAATCACTCAGTGAACCAAGATGTGGCAATCCGGATGCTTCGTTGCCAACGTTGCCGGCCAGCATCGGAACATCAGCTGCACGGCCCGATAGGAGAGCCGTCAGTGGTGATTCAAGAAGCACGTGGCCGTCAACTATGGGGTTAGCAGTGTCGAAAATACTCAGGCTGGTGGAAGCGGGCCACAAGTCGGATTTCCAAGGCCCCTGAGTACGAGGTAAATGTGCCGCCATAATCTTCTCAGCGGGCATCTTGCGTAGCTCAGCAATTGATACGGCCCCAAGGATATCCAGCAACTGGACCCCAGCGTTCTCAGCTGCAGCCAGCGTCGTGAAAGTTGCAACATGACCATGATCATCTAACGTCGGTGCCACACCCGGGCCGCTCTCGCAGATGGCCTTCGAAAAGAGCAGCGTGGCCAGCGGTGAGGAGCGAAGGATGTGGACGCTGCCGCCGCCAGCCGATGCTCCTCCTATTGTCACGTTACCCGGGTCTCCCCCGAGTGACTTGATATTCCGCTGCACCCACTCCAGCGCCGCAATTTGGTCCATGATTCCGTAGTTCCCCGAGCCCTGGTAAGCCGATTCGGCACTCAGCTCCGGATGCGCGAGGAATCCGAATCGGCCCAGTCGATAATTCACGGTGACAACAGTAATTCCTTCAGCCGCTAGTTTCGTCCCATTGTGTATTGCATTGGAGCCCGACCCGAACTGGAACGCCCCAAAATGAAACCAGACGAGAACAGGTCTGTTCTTGGTGCCTTCAGGGCCTGTCCATACGTTCAAGTAGAGGCAATCCTCACTGAATTCGGTTTCCCCCCCAAAATACAATGACTTCGCCGGAGGCGGGAACTGGAGACTGCTGGGGCCGAATTTCGCAGCCGACCGCACACCCTCCCAAGGTAAGGAGCGTTGTGGTGGTCGCCAGCGTAGATCACCTACGGGAGGTGCTCCGTATGGGACTCCCAGAAAAGCTCTCGCGTTATTTGGCAGATGAATTCCGGCTAGTAATCCGAGATCAACTCTTATTGGAGGGCATAGAGGATGCTTAAAGCTCTGTGAGTCGCTCATCGCGCCAGTATTGATAATGAAGCGCTTGTTTGATGCAATGCGATTGAAAGTACAGCTTATGGTATCTATTCGTTGAAGGTTTATGCGAGCTTTACAAAACTATGTCAGCTAGAGCTTTATACTTTATACACAGCACCGTCTATCAGTTTATGGGAAGCAGTGTCAGGGAGGGGAGAGGAGGAAGTTCAGAATAGATATTACGACACGCTGCTCGCCGCGGGTCTAAAGACGTGAAAAGCCACGCTACGACGAAAATACAACTATCTAACTGCCCCATACAGCTGCGTATTGATCTGAATGCTGATCGGATTAGTAGTAACGCATATTAGACAAAGAAATCTCGACTTGCACTCTCGGCTGAGATCACGTCATAGCACGCAGTCGTGGCTGGCACAGCGCTGGAGGCCCGGAGTCTTACAGGGCCACCATAACGGCTTTTTAGAAAGAAGCCTTTGTTATTTACACTACTTCCGTTGCACTCGGCGTTTAGTCTGTCCGCTCGCTTCAAGCGAACCAGCTGGCCAGAAAGTTGAAGAGATGGTTAGACTTATGATTGGCTGGTTGCTCTGCTATTCTTGCAGCAGGCTGCTGACCCCTTTGGCTGAGGAAAACAGAAGAAACAACCCAGCTGGACCCGGCGGCTCCCGGAAGCTGCCGGAAGCTGCCGGAAGCTGCTGGAGGGTAGAGAACGTGGGACTCTTGCATACATGTGGCAAGGATAAGCAACAAATACATCCATTGGCCCGGGATTGGAATTTAACCGCTCTATTCCCCTTATGAATCAGAAATACATAACGCAATACTAGTAGCTTACTAATATAAACTTCAGATTTCATGATCATTGCATCTATTACCATCATTATTGACCGTTTTCACGGACCTAAATGGGTTTTACGACATTAACAAGATCTGTACTACTCATGAGCTGCTCTATATGCGCTGACAACAGCTGCTAGAAGTTATCTGGCCCGCCCTGGCCGGAGTCAGCGATTTATGCATGTGAACATTTTTTTAACCAATCCCAGTCGAGATTCCAGAGTTGGAGCCAACTCTCGACTATATCGCGCCATGTTTGCTGATCTGATTTTAGGAAGCATGTTCCACGCGGTCTTTGAGCAGGCATAGTAAACAAAGCGCTTTCTACTCCCCGAATGCCGTCCGCGAAGACAGCGGCAGAGCTATCTGCGGTTTTGTACATTCATGTTGTAGGGACATTCTGCTGTAAAGAAATGTTAGGTTTGAGCGGATCCAGCTGGCTTGCTTTAGGATGTCGCCGTGATTCACACGTCGGTCGGATAGTTCTAGCCTCAGGTTAAGGCGGTGCAAGTTTACCAAGGCTCTAACTCTTCATTACATCTCATTGGTAAACTTGATTATTATAAAGGGTATGATGAGGCTTCCCAAGTCCCACACTTAGGTGTCTAGATAAAATATACAAAGCATCGGTGTTAACAGTGGGGTATACTAAAGTGTCTGCTATTACACCACATGTAATTTACATACGAAAAGACCATTTTGCAGCAAGTTGGGAAAGTATTGTAGATTTGAACATAAAGTCTTCTGCACCCGACACTGCCTACGGTATGTGGTTTAGATGTCTTTCAGTCAAGAGAAGAGATCTGAGCTCCGTTTCGATTCTTGTAGAAACCCGACTTCACTCTTCGTGGAACAATACACCAACTCAATACCTATCTCCTCTTCAACATTCTCCAGCAACTATGACTCAGTTCTTTTTCGATTTGGATTACATTTGGACTGGCTTGGTGGCTATCGTGGCTTACACCATCTATGGTGCCATATGGCGGCTGTACTTGAGCCCTATTGCTCACTTTCCAGGGCCGCGGCTGGCAGCTCTCACAAACCTGTAAGGGCTTCTTCAAGTCAATGCAGTTGATAATGAAAGCTGATTCTCGATTGGCAGGTACGAGGCTTACTACAACAACTGGCTTGGTGGAAAGTACATCTACAGAATCCAAGAGATGCACGAACAGTACGGGCCAATTGTTCGAATTTCGCCATCTGATCTGCACGTTGGGGACCCAGTATGATTATTAAACCACGACTCCTTTGCTAATTACTGATTGATTGGACAGAGCTTTTATGAAACTCTTTACCCCAGTACTACCAGTGGAAGAAGGGTGAACAAATCACCCAGCCTAACGAGGTTCTTTGGACTGGACCAATCTTTGTTTTCAACAATCGACCATGATATCCATCGAATGCGCCGTGCCGTTCTCTTACCATTTTTTAGTACGTCATACGTCAGGAAGATGCAGCCAGCTCTTCAAGAGAGGCTAGATGTCCTTCTGACAAGGATGTCCGGCTTGAAGGATACGGACGAGGCAGTGAGCGCGAATTGTATGTTCGCAGCTTTTAGTAATGGTAAGGCAGATGTAAAACTGACGACAATAGAAGCGAGCTGATTATTTTCTACTTCAGACATTGTGCATATGCTCGCTTTCGGACGATGCTCCCATAAACTTGGTAGGCAATCTTAGTCGAGACCCATGAGGGTTGAGGATCAGAAGTTGACTTAACAAAACTCAGAGACACCCAACTTCGATTCATCGGAGCGCGATGCTTCTTTATCAGGCGCACAATCGTTCCACGTTTTGAAGCGCACTCCATGGTTAAACAACGTGATGATGGCATTACCCGAATCACTTGCACAGTGCTTGAGTCCTGCACTTGGCTCGTACATGCGTCAGAAGCGAACGACTCGAGAGAGAGTCGCACAACTTGCTTCTGAATCAAAGGATGAATGGTCTGGAAGTGAGCTTGTGCCAATTTTCCGAGCTGTTCTGGATTCCCCAAAGCTACCACCGGATGAGAAGTCAGTGGACCGGGTTGCTCAAGACGCCCAGATGTTACTCATGGCTGGGACACTCACCATGGCATCGGTTCTGGAACATTTGATCTACTGGTTAGTCGATAATCCGGATGTCCTGCGGAAAATTAAGAAAGAGCTGCGTAGCGTGATGCCATCTATTGACGATGTGGGCAAGATTCCGGTTACAACGCTGGAGAGCCTTCCCTACTTGACAGCAGTCATCAAAGAAAGTATTCGACTGATCTACGGAAACTCCACACCCCACTTCCGCTTTCACCCTGACGAATCGTTGGTTTTCAAGGACAGGATGACAGGCAAGAACTGGGTGATCCCGCCAAACACCTCGGTCGGCATGACCAGCGTGCTGCTTCATCACAACGAGCTCAATTTCCCTAACAGTAGAAAATTCGACCCTGAACGTTGGCTGGGCGATGAGGGCAGAAAACTGGAGAAATACAATGTGGGCTTTGGCAAGGGCAGTCGCATCTGTTTGGGAATGAATCAGGCCTATGGGGTCATGCGTCTGGTGCTGGCCCAGATCTGGAGGCTGTGGGCCAGCCCAGATGCTAGCATTGGTGACGAGATTGGCGTGCTCAGTTTGTACAACACGAGCTCGCACGACGTCCAGATGAAGGGGGACTTTTTTGTGGCAGCATATAATAAGCCCCAAGGTGTCGAGTTCAAGGTCCACAGCATAAGCAGGCCTATGACTACTTAAAGATGGCGTGCGTCAGAGCACAGATCTTATTCCAATTATCTTCCGAACTTTTAAGTCTCTGGAAATTCTCCACATAGTCAAGGAAAGGTCGGTACAAGTTCCACATCTGTCATGAGTGTCAAAGGTCCAAAGGCTAAGTGACATGACTTTGCAGCTGCTCGTTTCATACAAAACAGGATTGAATTGCTACAATAATGTCGGTGCGATGTCACAAGCTCTACGGTGTAACAGCCTCCCTGTACAGGGCAGGCTATTGGTTCGGGGCGAGCGACCATGTTGACAAATGCCCTGTTAGATAATGACAAGCTACCTACAGCAGCATGCTGGGTGTGGCCATGGTCTCCCGTCCCGGCGAAGCAATTTCAGATGTTTGAAGACATGCATACGTTAAACAGTAGATGGAGCAATGGGAGCTGAAGCTCCAAGGGGCTTCCTCATCTATGCATGCCATCGAAGTACTGTATATTGAGCTCCCTCGGGGGACGAAGCGTACGGGAAAGTAACTCTGCTTCTCGGTTACTTCGATAGATACGAGGTTTATCTACCCAAGCCCAAAGATGGGGCAATTGAGATCAATTTCATATCCCACCACGACCATCTCATCTAGCTCAAATGCACCTATCAGATCAGCACGTAACTACCCTAGCTTGTAAAGTAGAGGATGTGTACTTTCTAGAGTATCATAGTGCTCGGCATGCCTCGTAGTAAGCCTATAGCCGCAATACACGATGATGCTCCAATTATAGGTAGTAATATAAGCTTTGTTTTGGGCTGAAATACGATATACACTGGCAGGGCGCTACATAAATCGCCCCCCCGGGGCTGTTAGACCCTATGCAGGAAAATTCTCCACTGACAACCTTGCTAATCGTAAAACACATGACCAGAGGAGCTGATCTAGGCGGGAGACCAGGGTCTGCCACCTCTCAAAGGCCTGTTGATTTTTGATTTATCAGCTGATGCTCAACTCATCATTGATTACAGTCCATGCATATGACTTTTCGCTGCCTTAAGAGATCTTTAGTGGTAAAGATGGCCGGGGTTCAATAGGGATTGGGGCAATGGAATGGTACTGTCACACCAGGGCTTGTCAGTGGCGTATATATGGTTGCGTGAAGGTACATTATTTCTGTACTTCCAGCGATATTTTCTCTGACGCTACTTATATTCAACATTCCAGCTCATGAAAATTTGGTAGTTTGTCAAGCTTATTTCACATTTACTTCTCCCCATCAGAGTTGACACGTCTGATTCTTAAACAAACTGGTTTCCGTATTTCTCAAATGTCATACTCTGCCACAGAAAGCCTTCCCTCACTCCTGGTCTTTGGGCCGCAGTCAGAACTTCCACCGGAACAGGTCCTCCTAGACCTCCGCCAGGAGCTCGTCAGCAGTCCTCGGCTGTTAGCTCTCAAGGAAGCAGCAGATGACTTACCTCAATTCTGGCAGCGCCTGGTTGAATTCGATCCCAGTCTCCGCCAAGTTCCCGGGGGCGAGAGTCTTGATCAGCTGAAGCAGTGGGTCAGAAACGGCGGACCATTCCCTAACCAACAGAGCAACTCACCCAACCATTATGCCCTCGCCGTCACCGTTCTACTGCAAATCATCCAATACTCTCGTTATCTTGATTTACTTGGCAAGGGCTCGCATTGCAAAATTCTCGAAAGCGTTAAGGTTGGTGGGATCCAGGGCTTCTGCGTTGGCTTCCTCAGCGCCGTTGCCGTGGCCAGCTCAGGGACCGAAGCTGAACTCGGTCCTTGTGCTGCCATTGCACTTCGTCTTGCCGTGTGCATTGGTGCATATGTCGACCAAGATGGCGCATATGCCCCAGTGGCCACAGATTACAGGGCTGTTGCTATCCGATGGAGAGAAGGAAACGACGAAGATAAAGCCGAAGTTACAAAGATCGTTCAGTCGATTCCTAACGTAAGCAGGCGCCATCATCTCTTTCGATAATTCTCGTAGGCCAGACTCTAACCACCTCCACCAGGCCTATATCTCCAGCGTCAACGACAATGCGAGTACGACTATAACTATTACAGCCGCTGATTTAGATGGTCTGTTTGTGAAAGCTCGCCAGAGTAATCTGCGTGCAAAAGCTGTCCACGTCTACGGTCGCTTCCACACTCCCGAGCACTCACATGCCGTGGGCAAGCTTATGAAGCTGGTCTTGCTCTTCAAGGGGCTACAGTTTCCACATACGAAGAAACTTGAGGTCCCAATACGAGACACCGTCAGTGGTGAGGTTATCTTCGGGGGCTCATTAACTCGTCTTGCCCTAGAGAGTACCCTCGTGAACGTTGCAGACTGGAACGCGACGCTGCGGTCTAGCATCCGACAGATACCGAAGTCCAATCAAACTATTGCAGTTGCCGGATTCGGAAGTTGTATTCCAGTTTCGATGGTACAGAGTTCAAGCATTCGAGTGCTGGCTCTAAAGGATCTTAAGGGGTTGAAACAAAAAATAGGAGAGAGTCTTCTCGACGATAATGAAAACGGACACGCCAACGGACACGCCACCGGACACGCCAACGGACACGCCAACGGACACGCCAACGGACACGCCAACGGACACACCAACGGGCACCCAAACGGACACCCAAACGCAAGGGTCGATAGTCACTTTCATGGTAGCGGTGACGTTCACACAACGCAGAAAGTTGATGACCTGTCTCAATATCCTTCCCATTCCATTGCAATAGTCGGTATGGCCGGCAGGTTCCCAGGCGCCGACTCAGTTGATGAGCTTTGGGAACTGATCATGGATGGCAAGACAACGGTCAAGCCTGCGCCGGTTGAACGCCTTGGACTGCCCCAGCATGGAGACCACGCAGGTAGAAAGTGGTGGGGTAACTTTCTGAACGATCCAGAGGCATTTGATCATAAATTTTTCAAAAAGTCATCTCGCGAAGCTGTTGCTTGGGATCCACAGCAGAGGATCCTGCTCGAAGTTGTTTACGAGGCATTAGAATCGGCTGGCTATTTCGGGGCCTCAACCACCACAGAGCCACTTGATTATGGCTGCTATATTGGCGCCGTCATGAACAACTATTACGACAACCTGTCCTGTCATCCCGATACCGCGTATGCCACCGTTGGAACATCAAGATGTTACCTTAGCGGCTGTATGAGCCATTACTTTGGGTGGACGGGTCCATCTTTGACCATTGATACCGCTTGTTCATCTTCTCTTGTTGCCATCAACACGGCATGCCGAGCAATATGGGCTGGAGAATGTTCTCGGGCCGTTGCAGGCGGTACCAACGTCATTTCGAGTCCCTTCGACTATCAAAACCTCGCCGCCGCTGGCTTCCTCAGCCCATCAGGGCAATGCAAGCCTTTTGACGCCGATGCCGATGGCTATTGCCGCGGAGAAGCCGTAGCGGTGGTGGTTCTGAAGCCGCTATTAGATGCGGTTAAAGATAACGACAATATCCTTGGCGTCGTTGTTGGATCTGCGGCCAACCAGAACCACAATTTCAGCCAGATTACGGCCCCGCATTCCGGCTCTCAAGTCGAACTTTATCAAAAAGTGATGAAGCTCAGTGGTGTGGAACCAGAGTCTGTATCATACGTTGAAGCCCATGGAACTGGAAGTGAGTATCTTAGTTTTTTTTGTTTCCTATGTTGCTTAAATTTGGAGACGTGAGCCATGGAAGGATTATATGTCAAAAGACTCAGACCACAAGCGACAGAATCCGGTGCCCCCTGGGGAAGAAATGCCCGTGATTTGATCCTAACGACTAACATTCCCATATAGCCGGTGTTGGAGATCCCATCGAGGTCCGCAGCATTCGAGACGCTTTTGGTGGACCCCAAAGAGACTCTGTTCTCCATTTCGGCTCCATCAAAGGTAATATCGGCCACACTGAGGCCACTGCAGGAGTTGCCGGTCTCATAAAAGTTCTGCTGATGATGAGGCATCAAAAAATAACATCACAAGCGAGCCACAAATCTTTGAATCCCAAGATCCCTGCGTTCGAACAAGAGCAGATGCGTATCCCTCGAGACACCACGCCCTGGCACGCTCCCTTCTTATTGGCGTGTGTCAATAGCTACGGTGCTGCCGGCAGTAATTCAGCCGTGATGCTGCGACAAAAGCCGTTTAACTGCGCCTCATCAGCTCCCGTGCAACTTGCGAAGTACCCCCTCTTCATCTCAGCCGGGTCCTTCGACAGTCTCTCTCGGTATAGCAAGAAATTGCTAGATTTTCTGAACAGTTTCAAGGCGGAATCTCGCTCTGACTTCCTTGCATCCCTGGCTTTCAATCTTGCTGATAGAGGTAACCACTCGCTGCCTCATGTCCTTGCAACAACCGTGAGTAGCGTTGGGGATCTTAAGGCCAAGCTTGAAGCAGCGACAATGAATTCGGGGGTAAAGAGTCCACGTCAAGAGCGGAAGCCTGTAGTGCTCGTGTTTGGAGGACAGGAAAGCGACTTCATCGGCCTTTCGGAAGACATCTACCAGTCGTCGCAGGTCTTCCGTGAACACCTTGACTCTGTCAACGATTATCTAATCACCGCTGGATTGGAGAGCTTCTACCCATCTATATTTGAGTCGAAGCCGCTCCAAAACCTAGTGACTCTTCACTCAGCCCTTTTTGCCGTTCAGTATGCTTCCGCCAGGACCTGGATAGATTGCGGACTCAAGGTTAGCGGAGTCATTGGCCACAGCTTTGGTCAGCTCACAGCATTGTGTATCTCCGGCACTCTCTCACTTGCGGACGCTCTGAAACTGGTTACAGGAAGAGCTTTACTGATGCAGGAGTATTGGGGCTCTGAACCTGGCTCCATGTTGTTCTTGCAAGCTGACCGCATGACGGTTGACAAAATTCTTCAGCGCCTGAGTTCTGAGTCTAGAGACCTTTATGCCGAGATTGCTTGCCACAACGGGCCCAATAGCCATGTTGTCGTGGGCTCTTCCGAGGCCATCAAATTTCTGCAACAGCTTGTCGCAGACACGCCACATCTTCGGAGTTCAGTCCGCAACAAGAAACTCAATGTCACCCATGGGTTCCACTCCCAATTTACCGAGCCCATGTTGCCCCATCTCGCCTCTTTGGCCACGCAGTTGCAATGGAGACATCCAGAAATCCACCTCGAGACCACTGATGAGCTCGGAAGAATCACTGAACCTGACTTTAGGATCGTCTCAGAGCACACGAGACGGCCGGTTTTCTTCCAAAAGGCCGTAGAACGGCTCATCGCCAAGTTTTCGCAGTGCACATGGGTTGAGGCGGGTCGTGGATCCTCCGTCATACAGCTTGTAAAGCTTTCCGTGGCAGATACGCCGGGACATACATTCCATTCTCCCCAGCTGACGTCATTAGCCAATGCACACAACTCACTTCTCGACACTACAGTTGATCTCTGGAACAGGGGGTATGCGACGCAATACTGGCCTTTCCACAGAAGTCAGAGGTCAGACTACGAGTATTTCAGCCTGCCCCCCATTCAGTTCGAGAAGACACGCCACTGGCTTGGATTCACAGGAAGAGGCATGAAAATGGACGACGCTGAAGTTGAAGCTGTGGAAGATAAGAGAGAAACCCATGAGCTTCTCACTTTCCTCAAATTCGAAGATGAGTGCAAGGAAGAAGCAATTTTCGGGATCGATTCACAAGCCGATCGCTTTAAGCAAATGTTAGGCGGACACGTGATGGCTGGACAGTCTCTTGCTCCGGCCTCTCTTTACTTCGAGCTCGTGGCTCGCGCAGCCCTGCTCCTTGAAAATGATATCCAAGCGACAACATACGTGCCAGCAGTCGATGATCTGCTAATGAGATCTCCCATTGGCCAAAGCACAACCAAAAAAATCTCACTCATTTTAAAGAAGCTCGACGATATCCGTCCTTCGTGGTCATTCTCCTTCATCACCCATGACACGGAGATCCCCTTGGCGGAACCGTTTGAGCATTCCACCGGCAGGGTCTGCCTTAAGAAGCGTGATGATCCGCAGGCCGCCAGGGATTTCGAGCGCTTTGAGAGTCTGACGGGTCATCGGCGATACGAAGAGGTCATGAACCACACTGACGCCGAAAAAATGCAGGGTTCCCACATCTACCGCGCTTTCAATACCGTCGTATTCTATGGTGAACCTTTCCGCGGTATCAAACAAGTAGCTTGTGTGCGCTTGGAAGCCGCTGGGAATGTCAGGATCGCACCACCCCCGGGAGATGCAGCCGATCAACGGCTCTGCGACACCCCTATGACCGACAGCTTCATGCAGTTCGCCGGGTTCCTGGTAAATTATTTCAACAACCCGAGTATGGAAGACGTTTTTGTCTGCATGAAAATTGAGCACATCGAGATGGGCGGCGACTTTGACCCAGATGCTGGAGAATGGCTCGTGTATTCAACAATGAGCGAGGGAGGTGAGACGGATGCCGCGTCAGATGCATATATTTTTGATGCCAGAACTAAAAAGATGGTCATGGCTGCATTCGGCTTCCGCTTCTCCAAGATGTCGCAGAACTTGCTGGCCCGGATGCTGAAAAGCGTTAACAAGTCTGCTGCGGATATTAAAGCTCCTGCAAGGGACGAGAAACCGGCTGATGCTCCCGCTGCCAATTTCATTGAACAACCAGCTGTAGCTTCTCAAGCAAGAAGAACAGCTGGAAAGCGCCAGCAACTCCTTCAGATCTTGTCTGATGTTACCGATGTTCCACTCTTAGAACTCAGAGATGACTTGACGCTGGACAACCTTGGAATAGACTCTTTGATGGCTACCGAAGTGCTCAACGACATTCGCTCAGTCTTGGGTCTTACTATTGATTTGTCGAGCTTTTTGTTCTTTCCAGACATTCGAGCCGTCATAGCCTACGTTGACGAGAAGCTTGGCGTCAGTGGAGGAGGACAAGATGGCGAGATTATCCAAAGACCAGCGTCCAGCACGGGCTTCGAGGCAGGGGGTAATGGGAGTGGTATGTCCGACAAGATATCTGCATCGACCACGCCAGAAGCCGCCACGAGAATGGACGAGTCACGACCTACTATCATCTCGGCACTTAGCGCCTTCGAAGAGACTCGGCTTAATTACGATCAACTAGCCGAAACCACACAGGCCGTCGGCTTTTGGGAAGACGCATACCCCCACCAGGCACGGCTGGTCCTGGCCTACGTCGTTGAAGCATTTGCCGATTTGGGATGCGATTTAAGAAAGCTTCGAGATGGCGATGATGTACCTCAAGTCAACGCTCTAGACAAACACAAGCAGCTTGTCCGTCAACTCTATCGCGTGCTCCAGGAAGGGAGGCTCGTTTTTTTCTCCGAGGACAAGAAAGGCTTCACTCGAACGGGCGTCCCTGTAGAAGCCACCCCCGCTGAGTCCATTTACCACGAAATTATAGATCTATACCCACAACACGCCAGCATCAATAAGCTGGTTCGGGCTGTCGGGTCTGAGATGGCAGCGTGCTTGCGCGGCGATAAGGAGGGTCTCCAGGTGATATTCGGCAATCGAGAGACCAAGAAGACGCTGGAAGAGATGTACGAGTTTTCCCCACTTCTGCGAACACCAGCGCTTGTTCTTGGCGACTTCTTGACGAAGGCCTTCACGACCAAAGCAACTGGTGGTGGCAAGTTTCGCCTTCTGGAGATCGGCGCCGGAACAGGGGGCACGACTCGGTACATCGTCAACCATCTCAGGAGCCAAGGCATTGATTTCGAGTACGTTTACACCGATCTCGGCGCCTCGCTCGTCAACTCTGCGGCGAGGCAGTTCAAAGGCACAGAGGGCTTGTCGTTTGATGTCTTGGACATTGAGAAACCGCCCAAGCCAGAGTACGAGGGCACGTTCCACTGCGTTATTGCAACCAACTGCATTCACGCCACAAGAAACCTTGAAGTGTCGCTTAGGCATGCCCGGAAGATGCTGCGTGACGACGGAGCTCTGGCGCTGATAGAAATTACCAAGAACATGTTCTGGCTAGACATCGTTGTCGGCCTCCTCGAGGGCTGGTGGCTATTTGAGGACAATCGCGAACATGCATTAGTTGACGAGAAACATTGGGAGCGCAAAATGAAGGCAGCAGGATTCCGGGAGGTGTCATGGAGTGATGGAGCCTCGCAAGAGTCAAAGACAGTACGTGTCGTGGCCGCGTTTCCATCCGGCGCACGCATAACGACTGAGAGGGCAGTGAAGGCCGCAATGGAGACGCTTGTTTACAAGAAGGTTGGAAACCTTGAGATTCATGCTGACGTCTATTACCCCGATCAAGGTGAAGCTTTGGCAGAGAGAAAAATGCCGGTTGGTACGTGACAAGTTCTAATTATCTCCCATTCGATTTGATTGATCACTGACAATGTACAGCCTTGATGATCCACGGAGGTAGCCATATGATCTTCAGCAGAAAAGACATCAGACCAGCCCAGACACGTCTCTTGCTTGGGAAGGGGCTCTTGCCGGTCAGTTTGGACTACCGGCTTTGCCCTGAGGTCCCTTTAGGGAAGGGGGCCATGGTTGACGTGTGCGACGCTCTCGAGTGGGCTCGCAACCAGCTACCCAGCATTTCACTTCTTCGGTCCGGCCTCCAAATCGATGGCGAGAAAGTAGTGGTGGTAGGCTGGTCATCGGGCGGACAACTTGCCATGTCACTAGCTTGGACAGCGCCGCAGCGTGGGCTACGACCCCCGGAGGCAATCCTCGCCTTTTACGCCCCTACCGACTACGAGGATCCGTGGTGGCAGCACTCCATCCAGCCCAGTGGCGCCGCATACAACGGCCAACAGTACGATGTACTTCAAGGTGTCCAAGAAGAGCCAATTGCTAACTACGACATCGTGGGAGCATGGGAGGAGCCCATCGCGGATCCACGGAGCTGGAAAGATCCACGCTGTCGCATCATACTTCATATCAACTGGAAGGCGCAGACACTACCCGTCATTTTGAATGGGCTGCCTAGCAGCAGGAGGGCCGCAGCCGAGCATCCAGATGTCGAGGATTGGAGCGTGCTTCCGCAGCCCACGCTCGACACCATCAGGGCCGCCAGTCCGCGTGCCCAGATACTTCAAGGCAGTTACAAAGTGCCAACCTTTTTCGTCCACGGCACTGCTGACGACCTAATTCCGTGGCAGCAGAGCCAGGGTACATACAAGGCCATGATTGAGAAAGGCGTCAAAGCCGAGTTAATGCTCCTTGCAGGAGCTCCGCATATCTGTGACCTGAGCAGCGATCCCGAGTCGGACGGCTGGAAAGCAACTCTAAAGGGGTACGAATTTATCTGCTCACATGCTGTTGGACCAGGCCATTTAGGATAAGGTTTAGGGGTAAACGTTAATAGAGGCATTGGACCCGCGAGTGGTTGCGCTTTTCTATGGATCGGGAGCACCGATGTTGAACAGTATCTTTTCGATATATAACATTCACATACAAGGCAATCGAGTTCGCGTGCATGTATGTGAAGATCTAAAACTTAACATTATACGTTAGTGGGCTTAGCGATATATTCTACCTCTTGCCGCTGCTATACGGCGAAGTCCCGATAGCGGACCGGCAGAGGGCGTACTGCCGAGAGCGGCGCTCGGCCCCCGACGGCGGCCGAGTAGAACTACGCTAGCTCTTGCTAGAGCAGGTCGATCGACCACCCGTCCGAGACGATATAGTGCATTACGATAGAGAGCACGTGGTCGTCCTCGCCCAGCCGGAAGACCGCTGCCCTCTAGGCAGGTTCGGCCTATAGGGATATAGCGCGACTACTTAGGCTCTAAGGGGGGCTGCACCCTACCCCGTAGTTACGTACTGTTTCGCGGGGTCGCCCTGCGGATTAGTATATAGAGTAGGGTATATTATTATTTATTAATATACTCTCTAAGGGGTCTTAAGTAGGGCTTCTATACTTTACTCCCTTAAGCACCCCCCTTATAAGGTATAGTAGCTATATAGTTAGCTTATATAATTATATATTCTTTAGTATATAAAAGTAAAGGTAGATTTATTATTATTAATTAATAAATTAATGAGTTAATAGGTTAATAAGCTTTATATAAGTATATAAGAGTAAACCTTTAACTATAATAAATAAATTAATAAATTAATTTAATTAATAAATTTAAAATAAATCTCTAGATTATTACTAGTATTATATTTACTTAATAGCTAACTCTTTTAAAATATAAGGAATTAATATTATAGTTTAATAAATTCTAGTTTATAAATATTAATTTAAAATAAACTTAAAAAAGTATAGTATATAAAGAAGGTATAATAATTAAATTAATATAATATATATTTTAAAAGCTATTACGTTTAATAATAATTAAGAAGGGCGTTATACACGGATAGCATGATAAAAATATTCCTCCGTGATTTGGGGTGTGTTTCATGAGAAAATCCCGCAGCAACAAGTCGATCATGCTATGCTCCCTCTAACATGTTACATCCTCCTAAGAAGTCATGACTTCTGATCGCGGTATGAAATCTTACCCGCAGACTGAATCCCACTGAGGCATGACCAGCAGCCTCAAGGTTCCAGCCCATATTCAACAGAAAATTGGCGCAAAAGCTTCCATTTTTACTTGCTCACATTGGTTAAGCTGTTGCTGCCACGCTGGGCTTGCCGGATGCTGATCTTGCCAAATACAAGAACAAGGGCGTGTACACACCTTCATTCCACGTCACACAGCGGGAGATCCTTGACGTCGTTCAGCCTGTATGCTTTGGGCTTGGCATAAGTCCCCTTTCTCTTTACCCTGCTTGCGGAGGACTACTGGTTGCTTCCTTGAAATGCTGTGGGCAGTACACCCATTGAAGGCATGCGTTGAAGACCTTGTAGAGGCTTGTAAGGAGGATGTCGAGCGTTTAGAGCAGAATTCCGTCGGTGATTCCGTTGACACCCGGGGCCTTGCTCGGGGCAGTCCTTCCCATGGGTTTTGAGTTTTTTACAAGGTAATGTCGCACGGCACGTGTGCATAACTGACTGACATCTGAGACGTAGCAGGCAGAAACCGGGTTGCCTGAAGCTATCGCCACCGATGGCAGGCAGCAAGTGCTGTTAACGTTCTATGTGAATGGGCGGCTTGATACATGTATTGACAGTACCTTTTGCCCATTTGCTTAACAATTGCACCGTAACCAATCCAAGTGCATCCTTGCGTTAGATCTTTAAAATAACGCACAAGAACGTAAACTAAAGTAGATTATAAATACGATCCTATAGACTGCAATAAGGCTTATAGGTCTAAGAGTATAAGGCAAAAATCAGTCGGATATACAGGTAAGTGTTATTATTAGCATCTGATTAGTCTTGCCCTCTGACGTTGAACCCATAAGCCTTACTGTAGTCTATGGGATAAAAGGCTATTTGATTAAGACTTCGTGTCAAGCTTTTTGTATATTGTGACGTGTCTTACAACATCCGACACAGTTGCCGAATGTGACGCTGGAATCACATAGCTGGGAGACGTGGCCCTCTGTATTCCTTGCGAGCATGGAGGAACCAGTTTGCAGCTGAGAAAAGAAACATAACGCCTACAACGGCGCATGTATAATCTAGAAGCAATGTTACTACCATTGGATGTGATGAGAATTTTTCGCAGGTTGAAACTCACTCATAGTGCCCGCTGTGACTGGTTGACTGACTGGAAAACAGTACATAATAGTAATTAGCGGCGCAAATAAGACCGTAATAATATTAGACAACCATCCAAAAATACCGAGGTTCAGTGACCTTGTCTTGGGTAACACGGCATCAGATCGTCTATGCCAGAGCAGCAGTGCTGCAGGAAAGGCAAAGCTGCACTGCTGCAGCAGAACCCCTGAACCAATAAAGGCATTGAACGCTGAGGAGGAGCCCAGATAAATACATCCGATAATAAAAATAACGGTGGAGTTGGCGGCCAAGGCCCAAACGGGGACTTGAAGGCGTGGATGAATGTTGCCAAGGAAGCGAGAGCCGAGGAGAGCGTTATCGCGAGCAAAGGACCATGTTAGACGAGAGCTGACTTCTAAGCAGGCATTCAACGCAAAACAAGCGATGAGTAGCAATGAGACGATAAAGGTAGTGGCGGCAGCTTCAGACCGGCTTGCTTGGTACCAGATCTCGTAAATAGGAACACTTTGCAAATAGTTAATAACGGCAGAAAAACCTCGACAATATAAGAGGCCCAGCACAGACTTACCCAGTGAGATTCTGAACGACCTTATCAAAGTCTGTCAAGCTATATAACATAGCTAGAGCAAATCCGAGCCCGATCGTGAATCCGATCATCATGGTACTCAGAAGGGCTCTAGGAACGGCGTGAGCCGCGTTAGAGACCTCTTCTGCAAGATGTACGGCACCATCAATACCGGCAAACATGAAATTCGGGTTAGCCATGCCGCTAAGAAAGACGATAGCGCCAGACTTCCACCCAGTGTTGTTAATGAAATTGGTCCAAACAAACTCTGAGGAATTAAACGACGGGGTTCGACACAGGCAAGTTACGACAATGACGAGGAATGACGCGAGAGAGAACACAACTAGGTGAAGCATTGTTAGGCCACATATCAATTCCTAGACATGGTTAAATAGACTTACATCCGATATCGTGAACCCACGAAGTTCGGCGCTGAAGCAGGGCATTATGCACACAGAAAAACAAATTTGTTCCTTGGAAGAAGAGAAAGAATTGCCATGCGGGAGGCTCGAAACCAGGATTGAAGAATACGCGGATGGCTTCAATAAATTGCCCCGGCTGGATTGCGATGCCAGACGAGGTCGATAACCACCCGAAGATGTTGAGCGCTGCACAAGAATAGCTCTAGAAAGACCAGTAAGTATCAGAGAATACGTTGACTGATATCAGTAACTTACTAGGATCCGATTACCTCGCTCGGGGGCCAGAATAGATGTCCAGTGATACGGCCCTCCAGCAGTCGGATACACGCTGGCCAACTCGGCCATTGTCGCGGCAGAGCAGCCCAAACAAACAAATACAACTAGCGTGCCAAAGAGAATAGTGACACTGCCGCCTTCTTCCATGCCGATGACCATAGTTGCCGCTAACCCGACCCAACTGTTGCAAATGTTGTAGCCGACGCAGAGAATCGCGAACGGGCCAAGATTCTTCTTGAACTGCGGCTCGAGGCCGAGGCGTTCGAGGACTGCATTTGTATCGCACTTTGCAATGTCATCTTCTGCGAGTTACCGGCTGTTCGTGACTATAAATGAAGGGATGGCCGGCTTTAACTGACGGGTTTCTGGTTCTCCTTTTGCCATATCGTCTATCAGACAGGCCATCGTGAGATCATTGCCACAATATACATTTTGGCGAGAAAGAACTTACAGTTTTGTCGACTGCCGGCGTGGATTGGGTCTGTCCCAGTCTCTGTCTTCTGCGGGCCATCGCATTTCAAGGCTAGATGCGTGAATTTGTCTTCACCAGAAAACGTAGCATCCTCCATGATGAATATCTAGCAGAGTTTTCTAATGTTGGCAGGTTGTCTGGTGAAATGCGAACGACCAATATATCAAAGAACATGTTGCTAACAGAAGGGTCACAACCAGCCTTTTTATGCACTGAGGTGGCTCACTTTGAGGCAGGGAGGGAGCGCCTTGGTATTAACCTTGGTACTGCCCTTCATTAGACAAGATTCTCATGGCGTCCAGGCCCCGTGGGGAAATTCTTGTGGAGCTCATATCCCACCGGAGAATGCAAGCGGGGAAAGCCTAATCGGGGGTTGCAGAAAGCGAATTGGGTTTAGGAGGTGGCTGCGTCCAGGGCTTGTCGGAACCGAGAAGTTCGGAAGCGAAACTGAAAGGGGTAGTAGACCCATGTCTGGGATGAGTACTTGTGCTTATAGGTCTGAGAGTATAAGGCAAAACCCTGTCGGATATAAAGGCCAGTGTTGTTCTAAGCATCTGATTGGGTTTTGCCCTTTGATGCTGAACCCATAAGCCTTACCGCAGTCCATGGGATACATACTAGCGCGCGCGCGTTTTCCCCGCGTTTTCCCCATGTTTTCCCCATAGCCCACAGAAACGCGCTAGCGCTTTCGATCCACGACAGACCCATGCATGGATTGCCCAACTACCGACCAACCATGGCCTCAGAGTTTGCCGACGACGCGCTCACGCCGGAAGGCGTACGTATATGACTCCCCGATGCTCTATCTAAAGCCATAAACGAGCAGGAAAGGCCCAGAGGTTATGCATTTACGACGAGCAAATCCTCGAAAACGCCGAACGGCCGGGTCAAGATCGTGTACGCGTGCGATCGAAATAGACTACATGTACCTCCAAGTCACGCAGTCGAGAGAGTGCGCGCACCGCGAGTCGGAAGACAGGCTTCTGGTGCCGAGTCCGATTGGACGCCGATAATCGCTTAACAGCCATATTCTTTGCCCACAGACAATCCTTTGGCAAACGCGCCCGGGCGCCAATTTATCAGTCGCCACCGATGTGTTCCTGTAGAGTCGAAACTTCTCCGCGCATTTCTGCAACCTCAGATGGTACGGTTCGTACAAGGTAGCTATATATTTGCTCTGACACAATACTTAGGGGTTGATATGTGTTGAACAGAGCTCCTTTAGGTCCTCAGAAGTCAACGATTCGGTCTACCGTCTAGCAGCTTCTATAGATCGTAAGAACTTGCTGGATATAGAATCAACTGGTCGTGGTCCATTTACATAGTGCTAGGAAAGTTGCCAAGCCGACCTCCATCTACCAACAACGTAGCACCATTTGTGTACGCGCCAGCCCTAGACGTCAAATAGAGCAGAGCACCAGCAATTTCCCCTTCCTCGCCCATCCTTCGTAGCGGTACCTCGGTTGGCGGAATATCGAGGCTATTATCCGCCTCGCTCTTGTACGGACTGACCGTGTCGACAGACATGTCGCTCGGGAACACTTTAGACGAACATTAACTCTACGTGTTATGGACAAAGCTTCTTGAAAGTGACCTACATCCCGGAGCAATCCCATTGGCTCTGTGTATGCTTTAGCTAAGATCATCGAAGCACATCATGTTCTCCGCTTACCGGATGTTCCATTGAGGAAGGGTCACAGCCAGTTGCTTTGTAGCCAAGGTGGCGGCCGCTTTCGATTGTCCATAGGCCCACCCACTTGGTGCCTTCTTGTTGAAGCTGGCAACCGAACTAGTGATGACTATTTGTGACGACTGTTTCATGTTGCCCTTGTTGTTGCCCTCGTTCAAAAGGTCTAGAAACGCCATGCTGGTATACCATACAGCGGCAACGTTGACGGCAAAGGTTTCGACGTAAGACTCGAAATCGTGAGCGAGGTTGGCCTTTGCCCAAGATTGCAGAGTCGTCTCGGGAGTTGGTGTTTTGACCTGTGGCCCCAGGATACCCGAGTTGCAAACGAGGAGATTGAGGAACCCAGCATCCCGCTTGATGAAGTCGACAGCCTGCTGAAGATCAGTCTTTGACGCCACATCGCACCTGACTGGTACCACGTTGGGACCAATCAACGCAGCAGCCTGTTCTAGGACGTCAAGTCGTCTTCCCGCGATGTAGACTTTGGCTGCACCATTTCGAACCAAGCCTTTTGTCATCATGAAACCGATGCCTTGGTATCTAGATTTAGCATAAATGTACATGGTGGATCTTATATAGACCAAACGTACCAGAGCCACCACCGGTAACCAGAGCGACAAGTCCATCAACGCTGAACAACGACTTCGCCCCAAGATCACTATCTGAGGGGCCCGCCATGTTTCTTTTCTTTCAAACTAGTGGCGTTAAATGGCCTTCTTGGAGAGGCCGTCAGTAACAGAGTAGAAGGGGGATAGAAATGATTTTTAATAAACACTCGAACGTAATTGAGTGTCGGTGTGAGGAATGGTCGTGTGGAAGGGAGGAACAGCTTTAAGTCTTTCAATCAGTGTGTAATTAAATCCTGTATTCTTTCATCTCGTCGAGCGTGCCCTCCTAAAAGGAACCGCAATCCACGTTGGCGTATGTGGAGCTTGTTGCTGTCGGACATTCTCGAGCTTTTCGTGCTAAAGCGGACTGGTAGATGCGATACGATGTCGGCATTATCGGAACCAGATTTCCGAATAACCCCGCAAGGAAACCGGAGAATCGTCACGAAAACGCTAAATTATTGCTTGTCTTGCCAATCAGCATCGAGTTCTGCCTATCCCATGGTAGCGAAGGGCCCTTTCTCAGGTTCGGTCCCGAGCCCGCTTTCAGGGGTATCCTAGGCGTAGCATTTCAGTCTAGCTGTCGCTCACAGCCCCCCCCCAAAAAAAAAGAAAAAAGCTCGGTTCCGAGTTATTGACAAGGTTTGCGGGGCGTCGTTGCCCTAGAAGTTCCGGCAAATTTGCCTACAGCATACCGATTCCTCAAATGGGGCGAGGCCGAGCCTGGCGTTACTGCAGGACGAATAGAGCGGATGGCTGGAGAAGGCAAAACAAGCTAGACGATTTCTCCGATATGCGCCCACACTAATTGACGGCTCGAAGCATTCGGCATCATATCATTTGGACCATGCAATACGCGCAGAGAATTACGCTCATTGGCGAGTCAAGTCCTCCTCGGTGCCGAGCAAGAACAGCCACCGCTCCCCGCACTTGCGGTCTATGCTCACCTGGCGTATTGGCTCACAACAAGAAATTCTGTCGATGGCAAGTTGCATCAATGTCATCCACGTGATCACTGTCATCCACGTGGTTCGTTTTGGCACGCAGGAAATTGATGAGAATTATCTTGAGGAGCTACTACTCCCACACCGCAAGACGGTTCGAGACATGAGGTGTTTTAGGCGCCGATGTCGGAGTCTTGGTCGACATGCGAAACTGTGACCTGCTAGTCCTGGCGGTTCGGACTGATTCGTTGCCCGTGCTTTTAGGATTCAAAGTAGAGCAACAAATAATAATGATAATGGTGCTTAGTGCCATATTCGTGTGATTGTATCATATATGTTGAAGTGCGCGACTGTATGCCCTTGGAATTCTTGGTGTGGGAGAATTGGGAGTTGCGTTGCCAAGTGGACTGTGGAATATACAGTGGAGTTGCTCGACCAGTGTATTCATTCTCCTGGTCAGGATCTTGTGGCAGTAGCCTTTTTGCCTTCCTTTCTTTGTCATTTTCGTATTAACCCAACTGACCCTCATATTGTCCATTGAACAGCACTCGATGGCTCAACGCTTGTATTCTCAGTTTTGGCCAGCATGCCGCGTGAAGCCGTCTTTTCAGCCTACACGATACTTCACCTCACGCCAATACTCATACAACTCGCCAAAGACAGCAACACAGCCTTCGCCAGCAGCGAAGCCAGCAGTGAAGCCAGGACCGAAGCCAGGCGGTAGTCGTACGCTCCTTGTCGCCACCGTCGCTACAGCGGCAGTGTCTATTGGAGCGCTGGCCTACAATACCTTGGACAGTACCGCCAGAAAACTGGCCCAGCAAGTTGTTCTGGATCGTGACTGTCTACCCCCCGTCAAGTTCGGCACTTTGCAAGATATGGAAAATGTGCGTCCTGGTTGCCCCCTTTATAAATCCATCCAATTGTGATTTGTGCCCTAACGTTCTGTTTGTCTTGTGTTTCCAGGCTCTGGCGGAGATCCGTTCGACCCTTAAAGTTACTGAAAACGTCATCACCACCGACCCGGCTGATATTGAAGCTCATGGTTATTCTGATTCCTCCTACGTCAAGATCGACGTTCTTCCCGTCGCCGTGGCCTACCCTCGCAACACGGAGCAGGTTAGCGTCATTGCGAAAATCTGCCATAAGTGGAGGGTTCCCATCGTGCCCTACAGTGGAGGCACCAGTGTCGAGGCTCACACCGGCGCCCCCTTCGGCGGTGTCTGCGTCGACTTTGAATACATGAGCAGCATCTTGAGCCTCAACGAAGACGACATGGACGTCGTGGTCCAGCCGGGCGTCAAATGGGTGGAGCTGAACGAAGACTTGGCGAGTCGTAGAACAGGACTGTTCTTCCCGATCGACCCAGCTTCCAGCGCGCGGGTTGGCGGCATGATTGGCACCAACTGCTCCGGGACCAACGCTGTGCGATACGGGACGATGAGGAACTGGGTCCTGAATGTGACCATGGTTTTGGCGGACGGCACCACCATCAAGACCCGCCGACGACCACGCAAGTCCAGCGCTGGCTACGATCTGACCGGTCTTGTCGTTGGCTCCGAAGGCACACTTGGCATTGTCACCGAAGCAACCTTGAAGCTTGCCACCGTTCCAAAACACTACTCGGTCGCCGTTGTCCCCTTTCCCGACATCAAAACTGCCGTCTCCGCCGCCACAGCTGTGATTCGCAACGGTGTGCAAGTGGCGGCGCTGGAGCTGATGGACGAGGTTCAGATGCGCATCGTCAACCAGAGCGGCGTGACCGCGCCCAGAATCTGGACAGAGTCGCCAACGTTATTTTTCAAGTTCTCGGGAACTCCAGGAACAGTCAAGGATAACATCGAGGTGGTCAAGGCGATCACGAAGCAATTCAAGCCTGTGCATTTTGAGTTTGCCGAAGATGTAGACGAACAGGCCGCGCTGTGGGCTGCGAGAAAGGAATCCCTTTACTCCATCATGTCCTTGCGCAAGCCTGGGGAGGAAGTCTGTAAGTCTTGCTTTTGTGAACCTTTTTCTGAGGCCTTGCGACTTTTGTCCCTAACGACCATTTGCACACAGGGGGGACTGACGTCGCTGTCCCTCTCAGCCGACTCACCGAAATCATCGATGCGAGTAGGGAGGAAGCCGAGGCGATCGGGTTACAAGTCAGCATCAAGGGTCACGTCGGCGACAGCAATTTCCATGAAAATATTCTCTACGACAGGACAAGCCCCGAGGAGACGGCCAAAGCAACGAAACTCGTCAAGTCGATGGTCTACCGAGCGATCGAGATGGATGGTACATGCACAGGAGAGCACGGCATTGGCCTTGGCAAGAAGGATGGGTTGTTGAAAGAGGTCGGCGAAGACACTGTAACTCTCATGGTGAGTATTTCAACGCCTGGGTCACAACGATACCCCTGATGAGAGGGAACCTAATTGCTAAAGCAGAGTACAGAAATTGGTCAAGAGAACATTCGACCCGCACTGGATCATGTAAGTTATCCCTTAGAAGAAAGGGCAAAAAGGAAAGGCGATTATCCCAGACACATTCGTTACTAACACCGCGTGCACAGGAACCCAGGGAAGATTTTTGATTGAGGCTGCTTGGTGTCTTTGCCCTCAATCATCGAGTGTAGAAAATGTATTTGGGGTTTATAAATGGCAATTGCTACCTGGGCCCAACCATTTTGCTACCCGGGCGCAAGTTACACGGGCTGTAGCTTTTGATTGGTCAAGTCATTCTGCCGTCCATATGTTGTTTCAGTCCTCATGGCATTCCCAGCCACCAGCGTCTAAGTTAATACCTTCAACGTGAAAGCCTGCCACTCTGAGGCGAACTTCCCTCCAGCGCGCCTATTTTCCTGAAAATTTTCCAATGTCTTTTGCTTTTGCCGATTCCTAGCTGATAATCTGGGAGTACCTCGTGTCACAATTGCAATGCGTACACGGAAACGAACGGCTGATCGCAGCGGCAATAGGTGCCACTAGTGACGCGCCTGGCACGCCTGGCACGCCTCCACTCAAACGGCCGAGACGTCTCTCTTAGCACAAAGACGAGACCCCATTCGACCCTGAACCGCACCATGGCATCAACATGATGATGCCCTTTACAACATATTTGCCATGTGGCCGGAAAACCACTTCACGAGTCTTCCGAGATCTAATGGGTCGAGGGGTATCGAAGAACTGGGAAGTCACATGTATACTTGGATGATAGTTTCCGGGGTGGTGGACGACCGATGCTTGTTCACTATAGCAGTTCCAGGTAGGGACAAGCTCGAGAAGCACGGAGAAGCCCGAGTCCATCTAGACATAGCTGCCAAGTATTGTTATGCTACTAGATATGAGACCGATGTCGCACATTGACATTGCCAGTAACAATGGTCTTCAACTGTATGTAGTCATCTAACCCATACTTGCTCCCTTCCCGCCCGAGACCTGACTGCTTGATGCCTCCAAAACTGCAGGTTCACAGATTAGCTACGCCAAAGGGATATGAGCAACACGAATGTACTTACGGGGCAGCAGCATCGGATACAGATCCAGAGTTAACGGCAATCATGCCGCTCTGGATCAGCTCGGACACCCGAGCAGCACGATTTATATCTTGAGTAAACACATACGACGCAAGGCCAACATCACAGTTGTTGGCTGCATCGACCACTTCTGTCTCTGACTCAAAGGGAAAGATGGTTGCAACTGGGCCAAAAATCTCTTCTTGAGCAATCCGCATGTCGCAATTGACGTTTGTCAGAATGGTTGGTTCGTAAAACGATGGTCCTTAAGATGTTGGTCAATAATGAGAGCCCTCGCTCCAAGGACAATGAGTTTTTGAACTCACCAAGATCTTCCCGTCTCTTGCCACCTCGGACAATTGAGGCGCCTTGGCTAACGGCGTCATCTACCAGCGAGGCGACCTTGTCCACAGCGATCGAGGAAATGAGTGGGCCGTGGGTCGTATCTCGATGATGTCCAGAGCCGACTTTAAAGCCTTGAACTGCGCCGTCCAATTGCTGCAGGAACCCATCGAGGATCCCACGATGTACGTAAACACGGTTCGCGCACACACACGTCTGTCCGCTCCCCTTGAATTTTGCATTGAGGAGTTCTCTGATAGCTAGGTCCACGTCTGCATCCTCAAAGATAATAAAGGGGGCGTTGCCGCCGAGTTCGAGGCTGACTCTTTTAATGGTGCCGCTCGACTGCAGCATAAGGAGTTTCCCTACGCGCGTCGAGCCCGTGAATGATATTTTGCGTATTGTATCGGAAGAGCAGAGCAGTTGACCGATCTGTGGCGTGTTCTCCAACGCAGTCACAATATTGATCACGCCTGGTGGTACACCAGCGCGCTGTGCCAGCATTGCTAGTGCATTCGCAGAGAAGGGCGTCTCGCCGGGCGATTTTAACACGACGGTGCAGCCTGCAGCAAGAGCAGGCCCAATCTTCCGCGTCACCATGCCGGCGGGGAAATTCCATCTTGGATTCAATTAGCTGGCTCAACTGATGTTGAAGGCGAGAATATCTTACGGAGTGATTAAACCGCAGACGCCGATGGGCTCCTTGACGACAGAGACTCGGAACAGGCTTGAACTATGAGGGATGACTTCCCCGTAAACCCGTGCTGCTTCCTCAGAGAACCATTCGAGAAATCCAGCGGTGAAGAGCACCTCCCCTTCAGCATCTGCCGTAGGTTTCCCATTCTCCGCGGTTATCAGAGTTGCCAAGTCTTGTTTGTTCGCCATGACCAACTCAAACCAACGGCGTAGGATCTGAGCTCTCTCGCGTCCTGAAAGGGACCGCCACGCCGGGAATGCCCTAGCGGCGGCGTCGATAGCGTTCTGGGTGTCAGCTTCAGTGGATTCAGGGCACGAGCCGATCTTGCGACGAGTAGCAGGGTCTAGAACATGCCCAGTTAGCGACGCGAGGGTGACGGCCAGGCGAAGGCAGGGGAGAGAGAGGGTCGAACCAAACACATCGAATACTCTCTGGGATACTGAAGGAACCCACTCGTTGTTAATGAAGTTGTTTCCCACCAGCAAACTGGGATCGTTGAGGTCCAAACTGAAAGACATCTTGAATCTGCATACTCTACTCGAAGGCAGGGCAGATTGACAGAGAGGGGGCGAAGAATGGAGGCTGATTATCAACAGGATAAGGCGAGTGTAAATAATCCAGGCACGACAGATGTCATGTCGTTGGGTCGGCCAGATATTACACTATCAGATCCTCGAGTAAGCCTGACTCGGATAGTGACCGTCATCCAACTTCCGTCTCGAACGGAATACTCTGGCATCTCAGCTCGGAACCGAAACGGTCAGATCGTTTCCACTGCGAGTTCAACTGCTGCATCTCGCTGACGGTCCCGAAATATGAAGCATGCACTAGACTAAACTCTGGGGCAGTGGAGATGGTGGGCTCAGTACTAGATGAAAGAGGCAACCCCACCGCGCGCGCGACTCGTTAGTTTCGGAGCCGAAAGGCTTTCGGGCTCAAATCATCCCCATCTGATGGGAAACTCAGTGCCGAGGAGAGGCCATTGGATCAATTCAGTCTTTAAGGGACTTGAACCACGGTGGCCTGCCAGAAGTCTGACCTCGCACTTTGGACTGTAGATCATGGAAATTATTCAAAAAATACATTCTGGAGGGCAGGATATCTTCCAGAGAGCTGCATAAATATCGCACCCGCCTTCCACTCAATTGAAGATCACCCATCCCTCTCACCCGCCGTGTCTAATCATGTCCGCTATCAAGACAGTTGACATGGCCACAACAGGAGGCGCCTACTACGCGCCTGCAACCATCTCGCCGGCCGGCATAGAACTAATCCATGTGTCTGGCCAGCCAGGGAGCACCAGAGATGGGTACTTGCCAGCCGATTACGAATCGCAGATACACCTCGCGCTGTTGAACCTTCGCAAGGTCATCATTAAGGCGGGAGCCTCAGTGCAAGACCTCGTGAAGCTCACAGTCCTAATCGTCAGCTACGATCCCTTGCGCCGCAAGCATACGCGGCATATCCAGCGCTTCCTGAACGGACATCGCCCCGCTATCACACTCATCCCCGTATCGAGCCTCCCCAGCCCCAACTGGCTCTTTGAGATTGATGCCGTCATCGCTCGCCGCTCGATTGAACGGCCACTTCCCTCTGTTTCTCCACAGAAAACTGTGGACGTCGTGATCATTGGTGCTGGCCTGGCTGGCCTGACCGCAGCGTCTGCTGTCCAGCAGACCGGCGTATCTTATGTGGTTCTGGAAGCAAGAGATCGCATAGGTGGCAAGACATGGACTCGGCCACTTTCGGCGGCGAACGGTCCAGGTGTCGTTGACTTGGGTGCGGCCTGGATCAATAGCACCACCCAGAAGAGGGTGTACGCCCTGGCGAAACGCTTTGGGGCTGAGATCCTGGAGCAGAACACAACGGGGAAGTGTGTCTTGGAGGACGAGAACGGCCAATGCAGGACCTTTGAGTACGGCGAGCTTCCTAAGGTACGCTGAGTTCCCCGGAGGGCATCTAACGGCTAGCCACAGTCGGTTGTTAACTTGTTGGTCTTGTTGTTAATCGACTATTGCAAATAGTTTGACGAGGCCATTGTCCGAGACGTCGCCCGCATTTGCGACATGGTCGAAACCGACTGCTTGGCCCTCGATAAACCTCGCCCTCAGAACTCCGAATTCGATGCATTAACATTTGAAGCGTACCTGCGATCCCGTGGAGCGAGTGATGCCGCGATCAGCACAGCCACAGTCTGGACTCGTGCCATGCTCGGCCAGGACCCCAGAGATATCTCGGCGTTGTTCTTCCTCAGCTACTGCAGCTCGGGCGGCGGCTTGCTCCAGATGCGGTCGGATCGCCGAGGCGGTGGCCAGCATTTGCGAATCCGGCAGGGCATGCAACTCATGGCTAACGGTCTTGCCGATGCTCTTCCCCAAGGTGTCGTCCGCTTGTCCAGTCCGGTCTCCCAGGTCACACAGATCAAAGCTGACGGATTCGACGTGGTCGACGTCACGACCAACGGCAAGACTCTACGTGCTCGAAAGGTCATCACAACCATCCCCAGCCCTGCGCTCAAGTCCATTGCATTCTCACCGAGCTTGCCTGCCGCGAAGCGTCTCTGGGCGGAGTCAAGCACATACGGATATTACACCAAAGCCATGATGGTCTTTCGCACTTCGTTCTGGGTTGAAAAAGGTTACTGTGGTCTGATCCAGTCGTTCACGGGGCCAGCGGCCGTGATTCGAGATACAAGTAGTTTGCCTGACAAGAAGTTCGTTTTGACGTGCTTCATGGGCAGCGACCCTGGCCGAGCCTGGTCAGCTCTGCCGACTGCGGAGCGAGAGGACGCGCTTATCCAGCAGATTGGAAAACTATTTGACTCGCCCGTCGAGGCGTCTCGTGACTTTGTGGAGATGGTCACGTACGAATGGACCAAGGATGAGTATTCAGGATGGGGCTGTCCTTGCGCTGCCTTGACACCCGGAGTCTTGGATACCGTCAGCGGCGGCGCGCTCCGAGAGCCTTGCGGCAGTCTTCATTTCGCAGGGACTGAAACAGCAGTGGAGTGGAAGGGTTACATGGATGGCGCCATTGAGAGTGGAGAGCGTGCGGCGGATGAAGTTATTCGCAGCTTGGGGAAGGGACTGGGGCACCGGCTGTAGGTTATAGATGATCCATAGAGCAAGACAAGTGAAGCAGGCAATCTCAAAGAGTATATATCACAATCCTATGATGCGCAAAATATCTACATAACCCCTCACCGAGGCGGCATGATGAGCCAGTCCTGAGCAACAGTGAGATTCTCAAGATACGAAAACTGAGCGCCATTGAGCAGTCCATTCCAGTCCGGTTGGCTTTCTGGCATAACAGGCATATCTCCCTGCACACCTTGCTCTGCATAAGCTTCGTACTTTTGATGCAAGTCGTGGAAGACACTATGTACTGCCTCGGCATTAGGCCAGTACTTTGATAAGAGCGTCGCACACTCGAGTAGTCTCGAGAGCTGATCGAGAGCATGAATCACCACCATGACGCCCCCAGCTTCCGTCGCGGCCCGGAGCTCGTTTGCCAATTGAATGCCCGCGGCTGTGATTGAGCTCACCGCCGTAAACTGACATTGACAGAGACTGTCGAGGGAGGAGAGCTTCTCTATCGACGTGATGATGGCCTGCGCAGCAGTAGAGCGAACGGTGGGGCTGTCGGGGGTTTCGAACTTGCGGTAGAGATGCAACAGCATGAGATTATAATGCATCCGCAGGTGGCACCGTATCGCATCGTCGTTTCTCTGTGCTAAAGAAAGGCCTGACCGGAGGAACCACCGTCCGAGCCGGAGGTTGATGCTGTTGAGGTCGACAATTCGATCCAGCGACGGAGCGTTCGCTGCCATGATGTCGAGGCCAATGTACGCGAGCTCGACCATATGATTAAGGAAGCCAGGACTGCTTGAACCCTCGGCCGGCGATACGTGAAGGCCTGGAGATTCGGCACCAGGGATCGTCACCGGCTGCACCGGGCAATCCGGCGTGTCTGTCATATCCTCCACCTTGAGGGGCAATTGGTCGATATCCTCAGGCCGAATGGCACATGGCCGCCCTGTTTCCAAAGATGACATGACTTCCACAATAAATGCTGACCACCAGCACCTCCTATACTGTGATGTTTCTGGTGCCGGAAGAACATTGCTATGTCGGTGTGCTCCAAGGCCGCAACCCAGACGCACAGCGATGCCAGACCAGTACCATGGGCCTCCAGAGACAGTGTCACCATCACCGATATGCCATGTAAAGAGAATGGCAGCTTGCATCAGTTGGATGCGGTCCATCTCGTAGCGTGCATGGTATAGTAAACTCGCCCTCCGGAACAAGACACTCTTGACAGTGTGTCTATCGTTGGCTACCAGCGGATGAGAGCAAGCGTGTGCTCCAGCCATTAGCACAGCTTGAAACAGAAGTAGCGGCGGCGGCTTTTCTGGCGTTTTGTAGGCCTCTAAGAACTCTGGCATGGAGACTACCGGCAAGAAAGGGTGTACGTGCTGGAAATATGCTGATACGAGAGCGTCTCGGACGGCTGGGGGTGGGAAAGAAGCAACTTCGGTGGCTATATCAGGCGCCGAGGAAAACCACCACATATCCTGAGTCGGCTTCCACGGCCGCGGGGGCCTGATAGGAGGATGGGGATAATGAAGAGGCTTGGCCGCACTTGCAGCGCTGCCTTGGTCCAATGCTACATCAGGCCCCGATGAAAGAAGACGCGACTGGTGACCTTGGTGAAGATCAACCAGATGATACAGATTGGACACGCCCGTGCCGATGTAGGCTATGCGGAACCTATCCGGGTCGTCGAAAATTGCCCAGATGCCGGCGTCGATGCCATGCTTAAAGAAGTGGGCTAGACTGCTGCGCGCGAAGTGTTCTCGCCGCGATTGGGGGTCCGAATTACAGGGAGGATTGCGCTCTCTATTGGTGGATCCGGTCGGGTCTTCTGGGCGTGTCTCTACTGCAGCGAAGATCGAAGGGTTGTGTTCTTCGGAGTCGACAGTAGAGAAAGTCCCAGCGTCACCGGCATTGCCCTCAAGCCTGTCTCTGGGCTCTTCTGGCTGAGCGGTCTGCTCTGCATCAAGTGGACGCCGGGGCTTTCTTCGGTATCGCCTTGGCTTTGCCCATTCGGTCGTCGACCTTTGACGCGCGATCAGCCTTGTGCTCGCCAAGACACACCGAGGGGGGCAGCTTCGTGAGCTCACCGGCACTCAATGCCTGCTTTTCGGCACCCTGAGCAGGCCTCGCTAGAGCGGGTCCCGATATCGCACCGGACTTTTCGGCGACGGCAAGTATCGCAGGCCTTACACTGCTGTCGCTTGTGTGTGGAGATTTCAGCTTCCATGGATTAATCGGAGGTGGATAATGGGATTGGGTTGTAGGACGAGATCTATGGGACGGAAGCGAAGCTGCTAGCTATCGGTAGGCGGATGGCGGGCGCCGTTGTCGGGCTGAGGCTGAGGCTGTGGCGGTGGCTTTTACTACGGTGACTCTCGTCAAGATGATCAAGACCAACCTTTACCTACTTGGTGTCATCAGCCCGCGATTGACTCGCGCATCCATATCTCTTGGGCGGATCGACAAGTTTTTTGATGCCACTAGCCCATTGCCGTCCCATGTATCTGGGCCACTTGGAGTACGTCAGGCCACAATTCGCCGTGCGAAGGCTGGAAGGCATATCAATCGACTTTGTGCAAGGTGGACTGAATATCGTGACCGGAGCGAGCGGTAGCGGAAAGACAACTCTTCTACTGGGTTTACTAGGTGAAGCAGATTGCCAAGCCGGTCAGGTCACCCGGCCACGTGATATTGCTTTCGCATCCCAGACCCCTTGGCTTCAAGGAATTTCTATACGCGACAACATCCTCTTCGGCCTTTCATACGATGCACAACGGTATCGTGATGTTATACAAGCTAGCTGTCTCTCGGTCGACTTGGACGAGCTTGCGTGCGGCGACCAAACAAAAGTCGGCGAGAGTGGTTCGTTACTCTCAGGTGGGCAGCGCGCTCGAGTCGCTCTGGCCAGAGCCCTATACTCAGACGCACCTGTGCTTCTGCTGGATGACATTTTCTCTGCTCTTGACGCAAAGACAGTTAGGCAGCTATGGAACCAAGTCTTCTGTACCGACCATCTCAAGGGCAGGACCGTGGTTCTTGTATCGCAAGTGCCGTGGATGTTCTCCCAGGCTGATCTCCTCGTCACGCTGAGCGGCGGCAGGATCGAATCCATTGCTCAAAGTGTTGGCATTACGCGAACCGCGACCGAGCCATCGGCGGCCATTGGGCGTCAAGCTTCCCTGGAGAACACTCAATCACATGATTCTGCCGACAACGCCGACGTGGTGACGGCAACCACCGCTAAGTCACCAGACGACAACATGTCCAGTTCCATGGACATCCACGACGAGATGGCCGCTAGCGGTGCCAAGAGCCGTCTAAGGTGTGGGTATAGCAGCATCTCATCTTTCGCACTGACAAGTGCTAACTCGAAACTCAGTTCTTAATTACATTTACTACTTTGGCGGGCCATGGATGGTCTTACTAACCCTATTTACCCTAATCGTTTTGAACATACTCATGATTGCTACTCCTTGGTGGTTATCCCACTGGGTGGACATCGTTTCAAGAGATGAAGCTGCTAGAGTGGCCTTCTACCTCGGCGTCTATGTGGCCATGAACTTAGCCAGTACGGTCGCCCACGGCTTGGCGATTCTGGTGTTCGCACGCGGCGCGTGGATTGCTGGAAGGCAGCTTCATAATGGTCTTGTCTCGGCAGTAATGGATGCCCCGCTCTCTTGGTACAAGATTACACCTATTGGGCGAATCTTAACCCGTTTATCTACGGATGTCGCTACCCTCGATGAGAGCCTTGGCCATCAACTGAGGGGATTTCTTGACGAGCTAATCCGGCTGCTATTACAGATTGGAGCTGTTAGTTCCATCTTCTCCATCTTTCTCCTACCTTCTACTATCGCTACAACGATTGGGTTTATCTGCGGAGAGATGTATTCAAGGACGGCAGTCATTGTACATCGCCTCGTCGCTGCCAGCCAATCCCCTATCCTCTCCCACTTTTCCGAGAGCCTGTCTGGTATAGCCGTCATCCGCGCTCAGTCAAACACACCAACCGTCTTTCTCGGCGTGTTGGCTCATCGCCTGCATAGCTATGCCAAAGCTGCCGCGGCACAAAAGGACCTCGACTGTTGGCTCCAATTCAGGATCGACTTTCTCACGTCGCTGGTTACTGTTTCTGTTAGCGTTATGGCAATTGATAGGATAAGTATACTGGCAGCAGGGTTAGCCGGTTTCTCTTTGACCAATGCAACGGGTTTGAGTAACTCTATCCTTAACATGGTGGGAATCATGAATGATCTGGATATCGAACTACAGAGCTTAAGTCTACTCACAATCGAAAGCGCGCACAAGCCTGACTGTTGTTGCTAATACTTCGTGAAGTTCCACCGTGTCGAAGAATACTACAAAATCCCACCAGAAGAGAGTATTAACGAAGCGATCGGGCAATACTCTGATGACCCTGATAAGAGCGTGCCTCCAGACTGGCCAAGGACTGGGTGTGTCGAGTACCGCAATGTTGCTGTTCGCTACGATCATGATGGGCCAGATATTTTGACAGATATTAACCTCACTTTTCAAGCTGGCAAGCGGATTGCAGTTGTCGGTAGGACCGGAAGCGGCAAAAGTACAGTACGTATTTTCTCCAATCTAAAATCGGCCATGGCATTTTGCAGCTGCTGAATACTTCTTAGCTTCTGCTCTCTCTCCTGCGGCTCACGGATATCGTCTCTGGGCAGATCCTCCTTGATGGAGTTGACATTACTGCTATGTCTCGAAAGAAACTGCGCCGTGCTGTCTCAGCCATTCCACAAGAAGCCTCTCTATTCCAGGGCACGGTCGGCTTTAATCTGGATCCACTGAAGGAGATTCCAGACGCAGATTTGGCCAAAGCGCTCGAGTTGTGCACATCAAGAAGCAACTCGTTCCACGGGGATGCCGCAGGTGAAACGCTGACGCTCACTTCGCCAGTCCAATCCGAAGGGGCCAACTTTTCGCACGGACAGCGGCAGATCATCTCACTATGTCGCACCCTCGCGCGCAAGTCCAAGCTCATGCTTCTCGACGAGGCGACGGCAAGCATCGATTCGGGGACGGACACTGGTATTCAAGATGTCTTGCGGGCTGAACTGTCCGACTCGGCCGCTCAAGGCAGAACCCTAGTTACCATCGCGCACAGGCTTCGGACAATTGCGGAATATGATCAGGTTGTCGTCATGGGGTTCGGACGAGTGCTCGAGGTGGGAAGTCCCCGGGAGCTGTTTGGCCAAAAAAGAGAATTTCATGACATGATCATTTCAAGCCAGGAGCAGGATATTGTCAGTTTGCTGGGATCGAGGTAGGAGTCTGCGGACATAACGCAGGTCTGACTTATAGCTTCGCAGGTGAAAAGGCCTACTGCATGTAGCAGTATTTGATGGAAAACAGGCCCTTCGGTAGTCGAGTCAGGACGCAAGCGAATGATTTGTAGACACAGTAGCTACTGTACTAACGTATATATCAGGACCCAATATAGGGTTGAATTAGTATATTAGTTGGTAGGTAAGGGATTACTATCACTCCGTCGGAGTAACTATATCTGCCGTTTCATAGTCTGACCAGCTGCCACATTGAGTAGGAGGCCTCTCCATACCCAAATACACTACAGCCAGACCCAACTATATGGCCAGATCTAATGTGCCGCCACTACTAACAGTCTCGGTTAGGATAGTAAAGGGCGAGCGGGCGCTTGGGTACTGGGTTAGTGTTATAAACTAACAGAAGGCCGCAGCTCGGGAGGCCTGTTATAGGTCAGAGGCACCCGAGGATAAAGGACCGTAGGCCGGGCTAAGCCAGGTGTAACGGACGTCCTTGTAACGGACGTCCTATTCTCAGGAGTGTCTAGAGGTTTGCTGTTTCTTAGAAGGGTAAGTTACGTAGGACTTATACTTAGACCGTAAGAAGACCACTTTAATTCTCTATCTAAAGGAGTAATAAAAGTCGACGTCTTATACCTGTGTTGAAGCGTTAGGTAGCAGAGATAAAGCAATATATAACTGAGACATCTGTAGGCTGTAGTGTTATTGCCTTATACTACTCCGTAGGTAGTGATATTATATCGTTCAAGCCGTCCGTGATTACTAATCTTGACATCTTGCCTGCGAAACCTCCTGATTTCCTTTGTCCCTAGCTTGCTATTAAAACTGGGCATTGAATAGGATTTTCCAGCGAATACGCTCTCCGTACTTTAAAAAGAGGATAGGCAGTAGTATTAAAGCAATAGTAATAAAGGCTAATACAGAGCCTCCCCAACCCATACCCAGCGCCTCAAACATCGGGCCGCCCGCTAGCGGTAACAGCGCACCGCCTATAGAGCGTAAGATAATGCATGCAGCCACGGCAGAGGCAGAGTATGCGCCATAGGCGTCGATAAGGTATAGCGTACTACCGTTCTATATAGTCCTAGATTAGTGCATTTTCGCTGTGGTTGGGTAAGGATAAGCGACTCCTGGACGTACGGAAGCGAAAGTAATGCTAATGCTTAAGACACTTGAGCCGATAATAGGAAGAACCCAATGTTAATAGGAGTCAGCAGTCCAGCCAATCCAGAATAGTCTAATTAGTATAATGCAGGATGTAAGCACAAGCAAAGGTAGACGATATTCGGGTTATAGCTCTCTGCCCGCCTTATTTATGTATAGGGCCAATCTATCAGCAGTTAACCCCGAAATCGCCGTGGCGATTAATGATCCGATGCCTAGTCCGAGAAATATAAGGCTAACTTAGCCAGTCGAGAAGCCGTATTCTTTTTTATATAAGGGTGGCAGGACAGTAAAGATGAGGTAGAAGTAGCTATAAAACATAAACATAAGGACAGAAATTAGAAGGATTACTAGCGAGCAGACCAGCATCTTTATTAGTCGAATAATAGCTGTCCTTAGCCTCCCTTCTGCCGAGCCTCCTTTATCTAAGGCGGAGCGAAGATGCTTATTGCCAGTCTCCCTACGAAGCCTTCTAGCTTTGCGATCGAGAATGGTATATGCATAGGTTTCACGCATGGAAAACAGGGAAAGTACGAAGACGACACCAGCCTGTGATGACAGTTTAGGACTTAGAGTCGACATGTTAGGGTTAGTCTAGGGTTAGGGTTAGTCTAGGGTTAGGGTTAGGTTTAGGGTTAGG